>QEOQ01000191.1:830091-894957 GCA_010279815.1 Brachionus plicatilis
TTTTGCACTTAATTATCTTTTTCTAGTCATTTAATTCCTTCTAAGATATTTTATCTTCCTCCAGATTAATTTTTTTTAAGATAATTATCTGTAGTAAGACAATTCTACGCAAAGATATTTTATCTTTACGCAGCCATACCCTAAATTTAATTTTGAAAAAAAATTATTCTTCAATTAACCATGGTTTTAAAATTTATTTTCATTACCTAAATCGATAATCTCAAAATTCAAAAATTTTTAAAATTTTAGATATACTACATATTGAATTATTTAATCGGTTAATCTCGATATTAAATCGATGAAGTAAGATATTTTCAATAAAATATTGATTTTAATATTTCATTTCAATAGTTGATCGAAAATATTTTTCTCTATCGATTAAATATCGAAAGTTTTCTACTTCATCGATAAAATATCAGTATAACTTAAAAATATTCATATTCGACCGATAGATTAGAATGCAATCGATAAGTTTTACAAAAAAAAAATCAATATCGATACCTAATTTATCGATATTTCTATCGATAATTTAATATCGATACCATGCATTATTGGAAAACATGATATAAAAAAACAACATTTTTTAAATTTATTATTAAATCAGTATTTTAATCAGTATTGTATTCTCTATATTTTTTTTCTAATTTTTTTTTTAAATATCAAAAAAAAGAATAAATTAACATTAAGTGTTCGACGTCAACATTTAATTTTTTAAAAAAGCGACATCTTTCAAAAAAAATAAAAATTAATTTTTTTCTATAGATTTTTCATTTTTAGTGATTTTTTTTTTTAAAAAAATTTAAAGTCAAGTCATTTGACTTGACTATAATACTACTAACAATAAATAAATCACTTTTTATTTTTTTTTAATTGAATCTTTCTTTCGAATTTATAATATTATTCTGGTAGCATTAGGGTTTAAACGAAGGCTAACGCCATTCGGAAAACTCTGGGGAAACACAAATTTATTTATTAAACAAAAATATTTTTAATATTTATTAAAAAAAATCTAATAGCCCAAGCCATTAAAGTTATCATTAGAAATTAGTGTTGGGAACCGTACAAACGGCCATTGATGCGGCCAAAAATTTTTTGAACCACGAACAAGACCGTCTAGACGGACGGCTACTTTGGCGACCAGGCCGGCGGCCAAAAATTTGGACCGCTGAGTTGGCCGGCCAAATCAAAGACGGATGACGAAATTTGCGATCAAACCATATCAGAGAAAAAAATTCCCTAAAGAGTAAAAAAATAGGCAAAAATTTTATTTTGATAGAAAATGTCAAATTTTTTGAAAAAAAATAATTTTTCTTGAATAAGCTAAATTTTTGAATTTTCTTTTCTAAATTAGAGTTAAGAGATTTGTATGTAATATTTGAAAATTTTTCGCTTATTTAAATTAAAAACCTAAAAGAACATTTAAAACTTTTTCCCTAAAAATTTTTACCGCTGATTTTATCTGACTGCCAAAGTGGCCGTCCGTTTTATGTTTGGCCGTACATTTGGCCGGCCAACTCAGCGGTCCAAATTTTTGGCCGCCGGCCTGGCCGCCGCCCAACACTATTAGAAATTATCTAATTTTTAAAATTATTTAAAGTCAATATAAGACTTTGACTTAATACTATTTTGACTTTTGACCAAATCATGAATTGACTCTTAAATATCATTTTTCAGAAATTTTTGATCCAATTAAACAAGCTTTTCATGATCTGTAGAGCTTGATTTTTTTAATATTGCATTATGGGATATCTAGAAAGCTTTTTCGTAATTGAAAAATATTGAAAAAATTTTTTTGATATAATTTACAATCGGTTAATATATTCTTAAGATAGAAAAGTCTTGGATATTCTTATTTTACGGAAGCTAAATTGACATTCTGTGAGTATTTTCTCACTTTCAGTTCATTTTAAGACTTCATTTTTAATGAGAGTCATTTTTCTGAAATAGGTGGCTTATCCTTTTCGATTTCTTTTCTTGGATAAAGGCTTAAGTTTTTTTTTTAAGCATTGAGGTTGTCTTCGAATTTTATCTCTATAATTAAATTTTAAAAATAGCGGAGTTTTTTGCGAGTTAGATTTATGACTCAGAACAAATTATATTGAGGTTTATTTTGTTTTTTTTGAGGATTTTAAAACTAATAAGCAAGTCATTAATTGGATCTTGTGATTTGTTCCATGATTTTACAAGGCAGTGCAGCTAGGGAAATTGGCCTTTATTGCTTTCCAGACTTCTGCTACCTTTTTTGAAAATATTTGGGTCTGGAAAAGACTTGGGCTCTTTTACACAGATCAGGCATCTTACCAGTGGTGAATGACTGAACAAATAGGACGCTGAGAGTTTCGGCGAATTTCGTCTATTCGATTATTTTGATTCATGAGTTTTACAATAATCAGTGCAATATTAGAATTAGTTAAATGTCCTATCGAATGTTATTTTCATTACATTTTTGATATCAAAAAGAATTCTGAAACATTAGCGGTTCGCTTTTTCAACCAGCATATTTTTTATGTTTTGATTTTATAAATAAGCCTAAAAATTAAAAATCATTCAGCAATTCTATTCTTGATATCAAATTTCAAAAAATCTCTTAAATTATGTAAAGATTTAATATACAGTACTGCTATGAATTTCTGTTTTTACGCAATTTCACGTAAAATATAGAAGTACTGTGTTTAATTATTAATATAATTATATAATTTCGATTTGTATACTAAATTTTTTCTAATTATAAAATTTATTGGGAAATCCATAATGAAAAAAAATTATTTTAAATTAGTAACCACAAACTTTGAAAATGATTAAAAGCTTTTTAATAATAATATCTAAATGAATTAAAAAAAACAAGTTTAACTTTGATAAATTAAAATTTGCCTTTTAAGGAGAAATATTTCTTGCAGAGAAACCTTGATAAAATCAAAATAAAAAATTTTTAATTAAATGATTATGTTATTCCTTAATTAAATGATCGAAATTTGCTCACAAAGTAGAGATATATATTAGAAAAACATATATTATACAAAGATTAAACCTATTTATAAAAATATTAAGAATTACTTTATCTTTCTAAAAAAAAAGATTGCTGTAAAATGTTTCGTAGATAATAATTTAAATTTAAATTGAAGGAAAAAATATTTAATTGAAAAAAGAAATATTTGAAATGAATTGTCACAAATTCAAGAAAATTAAATTTAATAAAAATCAGATAAAATTAAATGAATGAAAAATTTAAGTATAAAAGAAATATATTTTTTCAAAAGAAAAGCAATTAATTCACAAGAAAATGAATATTTTAATTTTATCGAGAATTTTTGGAACTATATTGATAATATGTAAAACAAGCTCCTCATCATCAAGTACAATTGGAAGCTCTTCTACATCACCATCGTCCCCTACATCATCAAGTACAATTGGAAGCTCTTCTTCATCACCTTCAACACCTTCGTCATCAAGTACAATTGGAAGCTCTACTTCATCACCATCGTCCCATTCGTCATCAAGTACAATTGGAAGCTCTTCTACATCACCATCGTCCCCGTCTTCATCAAGTACAATTGGAAGCTCTTCTTTATCACCATCGTCCCCGTCTTCATCAAGTACAATTGGAAGCTCTTCTTCATCACCATCGTCCCCGTCTTCATCAAGTACAATTGGAAGCTCTTCTTCATCACCATCGTCCCCGTCTTCATCAAGTACAATTGGAAGCTCTTCTTCATCACCATCGTCCCCGTCTTCATCAAGTACAATTGGAAGCTCTTCTTCATCACCATCGTCCCCGTCTTCATCAAGTACAATTGGAAGCTCTTCTACATCACCATCGTCCCCGTCTTCATCAAGTACAATTGGAAGCTCTTCTACATCACCATCGTCCCCGTCTTCATCAAGTACAATTGGAAGCTCTTCTACATCACCATCGTCCCCGTCTTCATCAAGTACAATTGGAAGCTCTTCTACATCACCATCGTCCCCGTCTTCATCAAGTACAATTGGAAGCTCTTCTTCATCACCATCGTCCCCGTCTTCATCAAGTACAATTGGAAGCTCTTCTTCATCACCATCGTCCCCGTCTTCATCAAGTACAATTGGAAGCTCTTCTTCATCACCATCGTCCCCGTCTTCATCAAGTACAATTGGAAGCTCTTCTTCATCACCATCGTCCCCGTCTTCATCAAGTACAATTGGAAGCTCTTCTTTATCACCATCGTCCCCGTCTTCATCAAGTACAATTGGAAGCTCTTCTTCATCACTTTCATCATCAAGTACAATTGGAAGCTCCTCTTCATTCCCTTCATCACCTTCATCATCAATTTCAACTGAAAGTCTTAATATTTCTTCTCAATTGAATTCAACGATCGTTCCAAACAAATCAAATATGAATCGCTATAATATTTTTTATTATCTTTGTTTTTTTATTCTTTGTATTATCTTGAACTTTTCACTTTAGAAATTTTTTTATTATTAAAGAAATTATTATTAATTTATTTCTGAAAGAATAAAAATCATTTTATAATTATTTAATATTATTCTTTTGAATTAATTTTTTTTCGTTTTTTATTAATTTTTTATTGTTTGAATTATCTGCATAGTTATATTTTTTGTTTAACTGTTTTTAACTTTGCATGTTTCTTTCTTTAAGCAAAATCATTTCTTAAAATAAATTGGTTATGACTTTTTCTTCTTATTATTCATTATTAAAATACAGATCAAACACAAGCAAAAAATAAATAATTGACCAGTTACAATATTTCTCGTTTAATTAGATTTTTTAAATTTTCTGCAAGTAAAAAAATAGAAAAGTATAAAAAATAATTTCTAAGTAGAAAAGGTGAAAAAAAAATTTTTTGGTTTGTAACACTTTTTTTAAATAAGTGATAAATCATCAATTAAGCATATAAAAAAATAATGAATGGTCACGATCACGAATATGAAATTTTTTTTTTGGGAAAGTCGTTGGATATGGACATGGCACTCGGAAAAATGTGTTTGTGCGGTGGTTTTTCGTGGTTAATTGGAAGCTCTTCTTCATCACCATCGTCCCCTTCGTCATCAAGTACAATTGGAAGCTCTTCTACATCGTCCCCTTCGTATCGTATCGGGCATGGCACTCGGAAAAATGAGTTTTTGCGGTGGTTTTTCGGGGAGACTTTGAGAAACAAATGTGTTTGTAGTTTTTAAGTAAAAGGTTAAAGTAGATCAGATCAGATAGAGAGTCCGGTTGGTTAATGACCACAGAATAAAGGCAGTGGGTGAATTAAAAAATGGTGCTAAATTCAAAAACTTATAGGAATTTGAACGATATGAAGAGACTGTGTCTGATCGAAGCCGTTCTGGTAGACCTCGGACGCTAACTTTTAGGGATGAAAATTAGTGATGGGAGTTTTCTCTTTAGTTTAGTTAACTAATTTTTAGTCGACTAGCTTTTGGTTAACTAAAATTTAGTCGACTAGTTTTTGAATATTATTGAGGAATTAAGCTTACTGGGGAATATTAAGATCATTAAGTAAAAGTTAAATTTCTTCAGAGTAAAGTTTGACATTTGCACAAATGAAGGAATTTAGTGAAAGTGGGATGTAATAGGGGAATTGTGTGACATTTTCAGTTTGGTTAGTTGTTCTTGGGAAAAAGTGAAAAAGTTGATGAATAGCGAAATGTAATGAGGGTAGTGATATAACTGACGAAGAGAGAAACTACTAATCTGACGTTTAAATTTTTGAGGAAAGTAAATTTGGGATTTTATAGGAAAATTGTGACATTGTGGCAATGTGAAATTTTAGTACAAAAATTACAGTACAAAAAGTAAAATCTTAATAATTTTTTTTCTGATTGTGCAAAAATGGTTCTTTAAAGAGTACAATATTGTTCAAATTTGTACAAAAGAATTCCAAGCTCTGCAAAATCTCTGCAACTTTCTGTAAAATGCACCTCATCAGAAAATACTTGATTAAACTATGCAATAAGTTGCAGAGTTTGTCCAATCTAATCTCAGGCCAATTATGCTCTCGGACCCACTACCAATTATATATGAGAAGATAATTCTGCTGGAAATTAACAGGTTTCATTGTGATAGTCCAAAGCAGTTCGGTTTTAAAAAAAAGAGTTCGTGTGCACACGCTATTACCATGCTTCGCGAAACGATCTTGTTAGGACGATGTGAGAAAAGAAAGACATTTGTTTGCGCTATTGATGCGTCGAAGGCTTTCGATAAAGTCATTAGATGCTTTCTGTGGGAAAAACTAATAGTGAAACTACCTTGTCATATTGTGCTAACACTAATGATATACTATGCCCAATCACTAGCAATTGTTGAGAATGATGGCGATAGAACTGATAAATTTAGGACCTCTGTTGGTGTCAAGCAGTGTGGACCACTCTCTCCTAGGTTGTTCTCAATATATGTTGAAGACTTAGTCCCACAAATTGAAACATTGAATAAAGGAGTTAAAGTTGGATCGATACGAGTTGACATCATTCTGTACGCCGATGACATCATCTTGATTAGCGACACTGAGGCAGGACTTCAAAAGTTAATTGATAAGACTGAGGAATTTGGTCGTCTTGCGCAAATCTAATTTAATCCAGAAAAAACTGTAATCATGATTTTTGGCTTAAACTCAAAAAAAAAGGCACTGTCTAAAAATGGAAAAGCGCGAACTGACAAGAGTAGATCAAATGAAGTACCTGGGAGTCTCCTTTAACAAGATGATGACAAATCACACTCACATCAAATGCAAACAAACTGCATCAAACATTGCAGCGCTTAAATTGAAAGGAAGCGTCATTAGCACCGGCCTAGATTTTAATATAAAGGCTCAGATGTACCAAACTTATGTAAGACCAGTGCTCCTTTATGGACTGGATGCTCTAGCCATTAAGAAATCAGGAAGATTCAAGTAATTGAATCAAACATTCTTAAAAGTATGTTTGGACTGCCAAGACATTCAAAGAGCACTGCATTTGCAAACGCCTTAGGAATTGACATAATTGAATCTCGAATAATTCGCGCCAAGTGTGGTCTATTAATAAGATTATGTGAGAACTCGTTGACTTACACCTTTCTAAATCAACTTTTGGCGACTAGAAGAAGCTTACAAAATGATCTTAACTGTAAATCCTTTATAAAAAACATTGAAAGTTTAATTGGAATTCAAGGCACTGGTATCGATATCATACTCAGATTAGCCCGTTTTTTACCAAAGATTTACTTTTCCATATTTGAAATGCTATCAGAATCTGATATGGTAAAAAGGATAAGAGATTTACTAAAACTAGGCCAAGCAGGCAAAAGTTCTCTTATTGCGCTCTTGAAACCAGAAAAGATGCAAGAAAACCAATAATTACTCTGCTATTAAATATTTTTTTATCTTTATGTAAATTTTGAACATTTTTTTCTTTTTTATATCAATTTTTACGTCGCCTTTTGGTGTTTTACTCGAATTAAATAAATAAATAAAAAAATAAATAGCAAATTTTTTAAAATTTAATTATGAAAAGCATAACATATTTTTGACATTGACTCATAAAATAAATTTTATAAATGATTTTTTAGCAATAAATTTTAATAATCTAAAAAATCTACTTTTTTACAAAAATAACACTATTAAATGGCAAAAACCTTTTGACAACAAAAAATCTGCTTTCTACACCCAAAAAAAAGATTTTCACAACCAAAAAAAAATTCCTGATCAAAAGTAGACTAAATGGATAAATTGAATAAATTTATTTATAAATCAAATGAAAAATGATTTTTACACTCAAAAAAAATAAGTCTATTATTTAATTTTTACAGTATTTTAGACTATTTTTTAGATTTTCTTTTTAGGCTTTTCTTTCTCCAATGCTGTTTTTAATTTTTTTGATCTACCTCGCTTGTTCTCTTTGGCAACTTCAACTCCAGTCTCAACATCTATTACATCCTCAACTAACTCGTCCTCATCTTTATTCTATATAGATTATCACAACCCAAATTTTTTTTTTACGGTTTGATTGTGATAATCTTTTTTATGGATATAGAAAGAGAGATTTTTTGCTTTCAAAACACGACATCCCTATTAAATATCATTATTATAAATTTCTGATTTTTTATTAGTTATATTTAATGGTGAACTCAATTTCTTATTTTTGAATCATTATCATTATTAATTAAATAGATTCAAATTTTTTTCTAAAATCAAAAGACCGAAAAAAATTTCCAAAAGGCCATTCAAAATTTTTGTCGAAGACTTGAATGAATTTTTAATTTATTAATGAGCTAATTTATTTCAAAAAAAAATTAATTGAAAAAGTTTTTAAAGAGTAAACTTATAAAAATTTTATTCGGAATAATTAACAAAAAAAATAAAATTTCAAAACATCTAATTTACAAAAATATTGAGGTAATAAAAAATCGACTTCACTGTATTTTGATTATCAAGACCTATTGGGCAGTAAAAAATTCGGATTAGTTCGTGGATATTTTTTTCTTATGGAAGACAAGTCCGACTTAAGTGACGATTTGTTACAACTTTTGGCATCTTCATTCTCATTTTCGCCATCTATTATCTCGTAGACTTGTTCGCTTTCCAACTTGTCATCACTGTAATTGTTTACATAGTGCTGGTCCGTCTCCACATAACCACAGCCATTCATTGTTGTTGCATGATGAACACAATTTGTACAATAGTTGGGCAAATTTACAATTTTAACTAATTTAGCTGTGTTGAACTGTTGGTCATGGCTGCATATCAGGGCCACTTTGTTCAAGGTGTTAGTGTCCAAAAAATTACAAGGCGACATGGTGCCAGTCTGGCCAAAATCCATTAGAATCTGCTGATACGGGTTGATGCAAAACTCGTTGTGGTTCGCATGTCTAGGTGATGTGAACTCATTTTTCTGCTTCATTAGTGTCATGTAGGGCTCTTGTTGATTTTTACATGGATTCAATAGAACAGAACTAGAGTTGGAACAGTTTGACGAGGAAGATACCGAGCTAACACATGAACATTTTCTGTTTAGGGTTTCGTTTTTCTTAGGCTTGTTGGAATGCCTAAACGAGTTGTAGTTGGAGTTCAGTGGCATCGAGTTTGTGGTTGTTGTGAAAGTTGATTTTTGATTTGAAGTTGAGGACGCACTTGATGGCGTCGAACAATTTTGATTTTTTTTAAAAAGCAAATTTTCATTCTTCAAATTTTTAATTAAATAATTTTGATTTGTGTTATAGACAAAATTGGCAGGTATGAACTGGCCTGTGTCGTTCATGTAAGTCTGCGACGTGTCCAACAAGTGCTGGTATTGTTCATTCAGACTCTGATTGTTCAAATCGGCTAGCACTAAATTTTGATCGGGCTTAAAGTTGGCATGCGTGGCACTATTGCTCGACAAAAATGTCGATTCACTTGACAGAGCTTTTTTTTTTTTTAATTTTGATTTTCGTCTAAATAAAAATTTTAATTTTTAGCTACTTTTTTTTTCAATTTAATTTAATTTAAAAAAAAATGAACCCACTTTAATAAAATTAAATAGATCACTAATAAAATAAGACCTATTAGCAAAAAAATGGTTATTGTGAACAAGATGACATTGAAAAATGTAAAAAAACTAGATGATTGATTTATTAGTGGGTTTTGGTGGAGTGTTTTTGTCGTCGAATGAACAATTTCTGTCGAGTTGAGGCTAAAATTAGGCGATCTGTGAGAAAATTCGATTTTTTTCGAAATTTTGATTGCTTCCGTACCGGTTCTGGGCTCAATTTTGTTAATCACAAAAGGCTCATTAGCCAAAAGCTGAATGCGCAAACTTTCGCATTTTTCCGCCGAATCGTCTTGATAGCTGAGGAAATAGAGCAAAAATTTTTCCTTAGAATATTCTTTTAGGTCGTACTGAGCCAGGACTGAGTTCGGACTTAGAAAATTCAGTGGATTTGGCGGTGGTGCTAGTCGAAATTGGGGAGGTTGTGGCACAATACGAACAGTTGGTTTGGTCATATTGCTGCACGGATGGGGCACACAAGCTGGATTGAATGAGACAGACCGATTCGTGGGACTGATACCGATCATTTTAAAAACTTTGATAGCTCAAAACATCTAAAAAATTTTAAAAATTTAAATAGTTTATTTTATTTCATAAATTAAAATTAATTAAACATAAAAAAAATTTTTGGTGGAATTGCAAAATTTCTTTTCTATAAGTAAAAATTGCACAGGCTTATGGCACCGGTCATTTTAAAAAACTCTATTAAACTCAAAACATCCAAAAAAATTTATTATTTAAAAGTTTATTTTATTGAATAAAATTAAAAAAATTAGACACTAATAGTTTAAAAATTTTCTATAGATTTTTCATGTTCAGAACAAACCATGCAGAAAATAAATTTAAAATAATTTATAGTATTTCTTTTTCTTAGCTTGACTAAAATGCATAGCAAAAATAGAAAAAAAAATCCAAGCAAAATTACAAGGTTTTTAAGATATGTTTAAAGATTTGTTTTCTTTTTTGGCGACGGCTTTAATAACCGCGACACAATTAGAAAAAATTTGCCTATTGGAATTTTATTAAAATTTTTGATTAATTTCGATCCGCTTTGGGAACACTTGAAAACTAACTGCTGTTCTTTCGGAGGGTCAACCAACTTTGCTAGTTAAAAGCAATTATTATATTAAAATGTCCTAGTTTGACTAGAAAGCTCGACTCGGTGCCATGAATCGTTTCCTGTGTCTCTTGTTCCGAGTCGAACTTATTAATCAAGCTGACTATATCACTTTAATACTTGACTATTAAAAAGCAATCAATCTGGCCTACAAAATAGCTTACCGCACTAAAAAAAAGATTGATGTAAAAATCACAAAATGAATAATTCATAAAGTATAGGTTATTTGCGTCCCTAGGCCAATTTAAATCGCTTTTAAGCCGATTTCAAAACTTGAATACGACGAGACGAATGGCACTACACAAAAATGTAGTTGCAATTAAATTTTAGTTTTTAATTAACAATAAGCATTTTTCAATTGATCCAATTTCAACTTGTTTACAAACAAAATAATTTTTTTTAAACATCATTAAATTTAAAGTGTTTTTATTAAAATAAAAATAAAAAAAAGAAAAAAAAAGGGGATAATAAAAACATGAAAATATTCGCTAATTAAAAAGTGTAGTATTTTTATATCGAATTTAGTTTGTTCTCGGCTTAAATCACTCACAAACAATTCGCTCTAAATTATATACATAAACACCTTAAACGATTTTGAGTTTATGGTCAAAAAATAATCGAAGCCGAAAATTTTTGTATACCTTTGAAAAAATTTAAATTGTTTTTGGGATACACGGCTTTGTTGTTGTTGATGAGTCCAATTGAAGCAACAACTCATCATAAAGTTGAATAAAATCAAGCCTGCCAAAGTTAATAGGACTTACATGAGTCTTTTTTCTAGACAACGAGTTTATTTTCCTTTTTAAAAAATAAACTCGGTTTGTATATTTTTTTTGTAATCTTACAAAAAATTATTTTGTAATTCTAGAAATAGGCCGAGTCCAAACAAAAAAAATCAAACAAATTCTTGCTAGATGCTCAAGGTTTCTGGTAAAACAAAACCAAAATTTTCGATCAAATAATATTTTTTTTGGATCGAGTGTTAGAAAAATTTATCATTTTTGAAAAAAAAAATGAAGCCTTTGGGCTAAAGTTTTAAATTTCAACAAAAAAAAAGGATTAAAAAAACTTCAAATTTAAAAATCTAATTCAAAATTTGCATAAGATTTAGGCAAATTAAATATTGGTGAGCTCGGCTTTATTGAGCCCTAGTTAACTAGTTCCGAAATATGTTGCATTTGTATTTTTATTACAACTATTTGCCTCTGAGATACAAATATTAATATATGCTCATCGGCGGAAAACTGGCAGCAATTCAATCAATACAATAAATTATTCTTATCAATATGCTTTTATCTGGCTTGATTTATTCGAAAAAAAAATCCAAACTTGTCATAATTCCATTTAATCTTTGAATTAATTAAATTTTGAATAACAATAAATATTTTACTTAAAATAATAATTATTTTGATTGAACAACTAAATCGAGTCTGCAGCTCGTTCAACAAATACAGATAAATAAATAAATAAAAAAAATTATTGAATTATCTAGTGGAATTATCTAAATTGCAGAGTTGGCTTTAGACTTAAGGTAGCACTAGTGAGCTCTCTTATCGAAAAGTTATGTAATGTTTTTTGGTATCTGTTCACGATATTTACAATAAATCATAAAGATAAGTTACTAAAAAATTAATCTTTCTCGCAATCGAGCCGCGTTGCTTGGCCTGCCATCAAAAAAATAATTCAAATCTCGTTTAAAACAGATAAAAATAATAAATTTTTAAATTATTAAATAATAGTTGTTTTTGTTTATGATTGCAATTTTGCTAAGCCTCGATTTCTTAATTAGACCATGCGATTTATCTTAGTCAGCTTTTTGAGCGCCTTGCCACAAATACCAATTGCATTAATAAATTAAAAGTAATGAAAAGTTAATTGCCAGAATCAAGAGTGTTTTAAATATTGCTCAATAAATTTTCAAAAATAATAATCAAGAGTCCAAACTGACTGTCAAGTGTTTTTTTTTTGGAGGCTTTGGAAATTTTTAAAATTTAACTAAAAAAACAAACAAACACATAATACTCGGACTAATTGGTAAATATTTATGGCTTAGAGAGTCCAAGCGCTTTCAAGACCTAAATACTTCAATCAATAATTGTTTACTGAATTGGATCAAAATTTTCAAACCATCGAACTACCTTTGATTCGATTTGAAAGATAATCAACTTAATGATTTTCGCTTCTGTATCAAACGATTCGCTCATGCGCCTCATTTAATCTTCTCTCAGCCCACGACTCATTCTTCAACTGCTAATTCAATCAGTTCCGAATTTAGCCTAATTCTGTTCCGAATTTTGCTCTATTCTAAAATTTTTCAAATTTTACAAACATTACCAAAAAATAAAATGCTAAAATATATTATAACAAAATTAATTTTTTAAAAGACTATATTAGCCGCAAAATTCATTCAGTCAAAACAATTTAATTTAATATTATTGCTATAAGGATAGCAAGCCTTAATTAGACGAACATCCTTTGGCATATAAAAATCCAATTTTTTTTAAATTTGAATTCTCAAGCCACCTTATTCAAAATATTGGCTATTACTCCATTTAGAAATCAATACATTCTGTCTAGTTTATAATACCAGTGGAAAAATTTAGATTTTTGCTTCACACAAACTGGAACCAGACTGAATTTTTTTTAAATATATTTTCATTAAATTTTTTTAATTTAATAAATTAAAAAAAAAAATTCTAACTTCTATTTTTAATGAAAAAAAGAACAGTAAAATTAATTTTGATATCTAATTTTTTGTTTTATTTTAAAATAATCTTTAGTAGATGAAAGTAATTTAAAGATTTTGTTTTAATATGCATTTTGCTTAAGCTTTCGAGATTTTTTGAAAGTCAAAAAAATTTTCTCATCTAATTTTTTAATTTATCCCTTGGTCATTCACTTATTAATTGTATTTTTATGAAAAATAATTTTCATTTGAAATTCATTTTAATCAAAACTTTTTAAAGTAAAAATGGATTAAGAGCTACCTTGATTTTGAAGAGAGTTAAAAATAAATGAAACTAATAAAAAAGAATAGATGTAATAGTCGTTAAAATCATGAAATTTTTTTTCAAAAATAGAATCTTGATTATTGTAACATTTTTTTTGACATCGGTTCTAAAATTTAAGAAATTTTTAGTAACAAAATATTTTTTTAAATATCATACTTTTTCGTTAATTACATGAAAAAGATAGCTCAAGTATGAGGTAACCCCAAGTCACCCCTTAGAGCCACTGTCATATTTTGTTTTATTTTAAATTAAAAAAAAATTATTTTTTCAATGGTCTCTTCATACTATACAAATGTTACATAATCAATTTTTACCTCAATTACTTAAAGTGGCCTTTATCAAATTGTAATAAAATAGTAGATATAAAAAATGAATAAAAATTTTTTTAGTAAACTTATAAAAAAAATAAAAAGTTTGATTAATTAAGATTTCAAGTTTTTTCCTTTGAAATTCTTTAAATTAAATTAAAAATTTTATCTTATCTTAATTTCAGAGAATTAATAAACGATAAATAAGTTGTAATTAACTAATTTTTAAAAAAATTTAGTCATTTTTTTAAGCTGAAAAATTTATCATACCATTTAGCATTGTTTGACTAAAATAGAATTAAATCATCGGTATCAACTTTCTAGTGATGCTATAAGGTTTTGAAATGATACCATAGAAATCCTATCAAAACCTTTTGAATAAATTTGTCATTAATACTAATTTTCATTTGACCAAATTTTCTCAGGCTACCCGGTAAAAGCGGCAGTGATAGTTCTTCCATACGGCTTTTAAGTACTTTTTATTAAGTAATTATTAATTTTTTTTGTTAAATAAAAAAATAAGAAAAACCATATAAAGGAACATTATTTTTGAAACTCCTAAAGAATCATATATTCTCTCCTTTTTTTGCTGAAGAAAAAATAATTTATTTTTAAATAGAAAAAAGAATACGTTAAGAATTATTTGATGCATTTATTATTATTAAAAATACATTTATTCTTTTATATTTATTTTATTAAATTCTATGTAGAAATAATTGCCTAAAATATTGTACTTAGAAGACGACTTAAAAACGCATTTAATAAAAATTAAAATAAAGTTTATAATTTTCTTCAACTAATAAATTCAGTCAAATCAATTCTTAAGCCGAGTTTTATTTCCTTATTTTTTTACTGACAAAACCTGTTCATGGAATAATATTTAACTAAAGAAATTAGTGAATAGAGCATAATTAGACTGATTGAATCTCAAGCTAATTTAAATCAAAGCCAAATTTAAAAATACCTTTGTAATTAAAAATGTAATTAGTTCGAAAAACATTCAAATAACGATATCTTACAAGAATAAAATTTAATTAAAATTTTATTTTTATAAAATTGCTATTCAACTCTGAGGCTATTGTAAAATAGAACAGGTAAAATGGACTATTAATTAGACTCATTTTCTTGTTTTTTTCTCGGATAAGCTAGAAGACTGAGCCCTAAGGTTTCTCTCATTGCTCGTCTCGGACTAAGACCTAATTAGACATTGCACGGTTTGTAAAATCTCCTTGATCGGTTCGATGTTCATTTAAAATCAATATCATAAAACTGGTCAAAATTTATTTCAAATCGAACATATAGATCAATCACTTATTTGATATTTTCGCAAATTGGTACAAAACATAAAAGTTAATTAACTCGATTCTAGACTTGGTATTTATTTTAAACGTCATTTAAAATAGCATAAAATTATCTGATAATCTTAAAAAATTTATGGCTTTTAATAAAAAAATAAAGTAATAAAATTTTGCCGGTTCGCTTTGGACCAAATTTTGCCAGCAGATAACTAGAATTAGAAAAAAATTCTCATTAAATGTTACATCATCATTCTGCTAATCTATTGCAGGTACCTCTCTTTTAAAAATTGATTTTTTTAATTTCTTGCGGAAGATTCATTAAGGAATTATAATACCTGGTTCCGTATTTTGTTTAAGCTGCTTATTGAAGATGAGAATTGTTTAATTAAGCAATGAAAAAATAATTTTCATGACAAAACGCTTGTTTAATATTTTACCTTGCTCGGCAGCTTAGCACGATCTGTGTTGCCTCAAGTTTAGCCCGGGACTTGGACTTAAATTATCTACTGATGTGATTAGCGATAAATTAAATTTTTATTCCATAATTTTTCATTTCCAGTCTAAAAAAATAAACAAAAATTAATAAAAAAAAAATTAACTAATTCCTTTCAAATGATCTGGAAGACTTGAGCCAAAACTAAATTACTCTTTAAGAAAAATAATTAAAAATCAGACAAGCCTTGATAAAGAGCCACGATTTTATAAACAAAATTGCATTCTGATTCAGTTTAAATTAGTCAGTATTTATTACTCAATCAATTTGGCCCTAGTTTGTGTATGATCACTTCATATGGGGAAATAATAATAAAAGTTATAAATCAAGAGAGATTTGATTTTTTTTAAGTTACTTAATGAAATAAATAATCAAAATTGAGTTCTATAGAAAATTAAACTTGAACTTTATTTTAGATTTTATTCGGAAATTCTACTTAAGCCAAAAATTAGACGCTCTTTCCGCGACTAATCGGAAGAATTACCTACTATTATGCAATTTGAACAGTTTTACATTAAGCCTAATCATACCGTAATGAAGAATCACTTCTCCAATAAGGGTTCTGGTATCAAATTACTGTCAAAAAATTTCTAAAAATTCTATTGCCAATTCTTGGTCTATTTTTGATTATTTTTTTTTTAAATTCTGCTTATACCAATTCTGCAAATAAAAAATACATAAATTTAAATAAAATAATTTCTAAAAAGCTTTAAAATTTAAATTATAAAACGGTTAAAAAATTTTTATATTTTTAATTCTACTGATGCTAATTCTGTCTTTTAAATAATAAAAAATTTAAATATGTTATTTAGAGACAATTTTAAAATTTCAATTAAAGACAGCTCCTGATCGATGTTTTGATATATTTTATTTAATTTTGCTCAAATTATGCTTCTGCCGATTCCGGCTATTAAATAATATAAAAATATAAAAAATTTAAAAATATTAATTACAGCCAACTTCAGATCGATTTTTGATTATTTATTTTTTTTTAATTTTGCTTTTGTCTATTAAAAAATTAAAAATTTAGATTAAACAAGTTAGAAACAAATTAAAAATTTTAATTAAAAACAACTCTTGATCAATTTTTAAAATGTTTTATTTTATTTAATTTATGTCTGTGCCAATTATGGCTATTAAATAATAAAAAATTTAAAAATTCTAATTACAGCCAACTTCTGATCGATTTAAATTTTTGCTAAATTCTGTTCTCTAAATTTAGCTATAAAATTACAAATCGATCAAGTATTGTTTAAGAGCTTGTTTTTTTTATTAAATGGTTATGCAAGATTTTTTTCCCGCAATTAAAAAAAACTCTTGACATAAAAAACCATTTAATTAATGATAAAAAAAAGAAAAAAAATTATCCGAGAACTGTAAAGTTCAGGCTATTTAATTCATTTAGGAGCTAATGATTGATTGTCTGGCTAAAAATTTACTACAGAGGAACTTCAACCAAATATTTAAAAATTCTAATAGTTTCGACCGAGTCCCAGACGAATATAGCCAAACATTAATCAAAAACTAAACTAGGTATGCCATTAATGTCATGCTAAAACAGGTGTATAGTATAAAATTAAGATTAATTAAAAAGCATCGTTGGCATGAATCGATCGATTTAATCAATTTAAAAAAAAAACAACAAGTATTTAAAATTTAAATTTTTCTTAATTAAATCCCAAACGAGTTCATTTTATGAATTTTGACTTAAAAGTCCATCTTGTTGAATTTCAGCTAAATAAATTGACATTTTGAATGTCATTCGTGTGCTTTTTGAAACTAGTTGATCCAGTCAATAGAAGCTCTTATTTTGAGTATTCGAAAAATTGAAATCAAATATCAGTTTTTCGTCATGGTTTGGCTTGTTGATTATTTTTTTTAATCTTAAATTGAACTTAAAATTCAATAAAAAAACTCCATATGTGTCTAGAACTTCGTCTATTTTGCCAACAATACAACTAGCTCAGCTTGAGTTTTATGTGACTATTTTTGCAACAAATTCCCTTATCTCTTCAAAACTGACCCAAATAGATTCTATTTTGAGTTGACAAAAAAAAGTTGCTATAAAGATAAAAGCAACACACAGAACTATATGATTCATGTAATATTAGAAAAATCATATTTACACCTTTTTTTCAAAATTGTTTAAATATTTAAATAATCCACGGGTTTTATTTGAAGAAAAAAATATAAATTTGGATCATTTGACTATTAATTCACTATAAATCTGTTAAGTTTGGGTGAATTGAAAAAAATTTAGGCTAGCTTATTTATTTATTTATTTCTAATAAAAAATAACATTTAAATATAAAATAATTGACTATTAGATTAGCGCACATGCCTATTTTAAAGGTGTCTCTTTTTCGATCAAGTTTAGTTTCAGTCAAAATTAAAGAAAAATCTTAAAAAATTTTATTTTATATTTTTTTGAAAAAAAGGATTAAGAAAAATTCGATTAAAAAATTTCGACTTTTCTAAAAATTATTCTTTTTGCTAACAATTTTTCAGGGCGTTGATTGAATTGAACTGAATCAATTGAAAAATGTTCAAAGATCCGATATATTTCTGTTCTAATTTTATTAATTTTTGAAAATTCGCGCATTGATATGACAATCAGAAAACAAATAAAATTTCCATAAATTAATAAAGAAACACCCAAAATAAACTTTAAATATTTTAATTAAACAATATTGTCCAAAGAAATTTTTTTTAAATAAAATAATGTCTTTTCTCAAACCGAGTTTGTTATTTCACTATTTAAAAATGTCGCCTTCTTTATCAAAGATAAAATAAAATAGATAGAATTTCGATCAAATTTAAATTTTCAAATTTGATATTAAATTCTAAACAAAGCTTATGTTTTGGAGCAAAATCATGCTGTAATGATATTGCGCATTTTGAACTATTTGTATTGAATTTTAAGATTGAAATTTGATCAAAAATTTTATTTTGAAGCTAAAATACAAAAATATATTATTTCTAAATAAAAATATGAACATAATACAGCTCGAAATAATTTTTAGATGATTATGATCAATCATCTAAGTAAAAATCACAATTTTATATTTAGTAATTTTTTTTAACTTTTAAAATTTTTCATAACATCAATTATTTTTTCTCGACAATTTCTTATGATAAATCATATGATTTAATTTAAAATATTTTGGGAAAAAAATTTTCATTTTAATAAGTTCAACTTAAAATAAAAAATTAAAACTAAAATAAAACTAGAATAATTTATTCCCATAGTATTGTCGATTCTAGACGGTTTTGTGCACAATCCTTCATAAATATTTTTGTGACTAAAAATTTATTTTGCTAATCAAATTTAATAGATAAGATTAAATCTTTATAATGTAATTTTTATCAATTATAATTAGATATATGGAAGTTGTTTTTCTTCGAAAAAAAGCTGTTCTGTCGATAGTTCTTTTCCCTTTGCCTGCTTATCTTATGATTAAAGAGAATAATCAACTCAAATAATTTTACAAAATTCTACCATACCCAATTCAGCAAAATTACTCAATTTAAATTTTTTTTCACAAAATTAACTTTTTAAGTAAACAGAACAGACAAAAAAATTAGTTAAATTTTTTAAAACACTTAAAACAAATAAAAAAAATATTAACATTAGAAGAGAATATTTTTTTGTTTTTTTCCCATACTTTAAATGCATTAACTGGCCAAATTGTGACAGAGAATTTTAGTATATGGTTGATTTAATTTTACTTAACTTTTAATTTTTTTTAAATACTCTAAATTAATTTTGATGATATATCTCGTTTAATTTTTCTAGATCACAATCGTTTGATCATTTAAAAATGCTGATAGTAAAATTTTCGGTAAAATTTTCGGTAAAAATTTCGGTAAAAATTTTCTATTGAATTGTGAATCATTCTCCGAATTTATTTAATTAATTTAAGAAGGTATTTGTTGCGTTAATTCTTTTTATATCTCTCTTGATTCTAATGGATGCTTATTTATAGAAATTAATTAAATTTTTTCATTAGATCTATCTAATTTTGTTTATAAATCTAGTTTGAAAAACATAAATAATATTTTTTAGAACTGATCAAAAAATTAAAAGTTACCGTAAACTCTTGCACTTCTAGTTCATTTCTTTTCGAGTTCCTACAATCCATATAAAAATTTCTATTTTGTTTATCTTCTATTTAAAAATTTTCAATGCAAATTAAACTTAATTCTTTAAGAAATTTAAATCTTTTCTTTAAAAATTATTTCTTTGAAGAGTAGGCAAGTTTTTTTCCGTAACAAAGAATAATTTCTAGTATTTTGGTATATTCGATAAAAATTTTATGAAAAATACAAACGTCATAATCAATTAAATTGCGGCTTAATAATATAATGTGATTTTAGAAAAAATTGATAATTTAAGTTTGAATGCAGCCTCGAGTAGAGCATTTTAAGACTAGACCATTTGAAATTTTGCCTATCAATTAAATTTATAACTAGATGAAATACTTAGCTGATGCTCATAAAATAAGACAGATCAGTTCTAAAATGAGTAAATTTTATTAAGCCCAATTTAATTGAAATAAACAAGATCTTTTTTTAAGTATATTCGAATTTTTTATTCGAATACTATCAATATTTATCATCCGGTGACTAGATATACCAAGTAGTAACGAATTTTAAAAAGAATGAACATTTAGACATCCACTTAGAGCTTATTCTTAATTTTTTTAGGAAAAATCTCTTATCTTTTAGAATAACACAAAAATAAATATCGATAAATAATCAATGAAATTGTATCTACTTGGCCCAAATTGAATCAAATGCACTCAGGCTTAAGAATTTTATTTTCAACAAATCGATATGGCTTTTAATCTCGTGTTACTTTATCTTTCAGCTTAATGTTTATCTTTTCCATGGTGTATTTGGTTTTTGAAATAAAATTCGAGATTTATTTTTCTTCAAAAGGGCCAATTTTTTCTAATTATATAAATTTGAAATTTTGTACACAAATGATCATTTTTTCATTTTAAAGAATAACGCTTCAAATGGCTCGAGACAAACGTGATCAAATAGAGCTAAATTGAGATTTTAAATTCAAAGAAAAAGCTCATTAATTAAAAAAAAAGTCTGATTGAGTCTAAACGAAATAAAAAAAATGACTTTATTGATAATTTATTTTATTTGCTTCCTTTTAGGACTCTTTAAATTTCTTTGAAGAAAAACCAACAACACGTTTTACTTGAAATATCATTTGTACCCTCATTTATAAATAAAGGACAGAGTTTTAGGAAAATTTTTACGATTAAGCTCTTTGAGTAGAGTTTAAAAATGTATTTCAGATAAATATCGAATTTCTTTTGTTTTTTAATTAAATTTTAAATTTAAATCTAAAATTTTAATTAAAAAAATATAATAAAATTTTTTACTTGACGCTGTTTTATGTCAAATTATTAAGCAATAAACAAAATATTTATGAGAAATTCATTGAAAAAATAAATTAAAAAAAAAGCAGGAAGAAATAAATTTCACAATTAATTATTGTCTTTAAATTAAAATTATTCGATTCTTAGCATTAGATTCATTGAGTTAGTGTAGAAATTGCTAAAAAAAAATTTTTTTTCATTAATAGTTTGACAATTTTTTCTGTATGACAAGGTCTGAATTTCTTTAAAAAATGCACCTCACGTTAAATAGGTGAATACGACTTCACATCAAAATTGCTTTATCATATTATTTTCAAAATTCATTGAAGGTTTACCTGAATTGAAAAGTCCACAAATGACCGGTAAATGGTCAAATCTAAATAAATAAAATAATGCAAAACCTGGAAAAATAAGTCAATTTCTAGGATTAAATAAAAAGATAAAAATTTTATACGAGATTCTGAAATGATTAATTAAATTTTTCTTTTTTAACTTATTTTAATCTGACATACACCTATTTTTCTCAAGCAATATTATTAGAAGTGAAATCACATAAATATTTATCAATGTCTTTTGCAAAATAATTATTTGTCTGGATTGATAATTTTCAGTAAGACTTTTTTTCTATGATATTTGCAAAGTGTCTGAGTAAAAACATAGTTCTGAACAAAAAAAATATTTTAAAAATTTTAATTTGTTGTGACATTCAAAAAAATCATGCATTTTTTCTTAAATGTTTTTATCTATTAAAAATTTTAAAAAAATCTTAAATGAAACTTAATTTAACTTTAAGTTAATTAAGAGTTTTTATTTGAATTTGAAAGCGCTTTCTCATTAATAGATTCAAAAAATCCGCAAATAAAACAGAACAAAGAAAATAAATTTAAAAAAATTTTTTTTTTTTGATTTTGCTTATGCATATTTCATATGGCTAAGTAAAAATGTAACGACGGCACTTAAGACGAGCTGAATGAGTTTGTTTTTTTAATTAAAACAAGATTAAAAAGTTAAAAATCTCTGATTCAAATTGGAAATTTAATACAAATACTTAGCCCATGTTCATTTAAATACCTTGTTTTCATGTTTGCTGAATGTAAACTAGAATTAAATTACTAAATTTGATATGTAGCATAAACAAAGTTAATCTTTTTTCTAATCCGACTTGGGGGAAAATCGATAAAAGTGAATTTTTTTCTTTTTTCAAAATTCCTCGACCAAAGCACATGATGGTGCCATAGATAGAAGATAAGTACTCATCAATTAAAAAATGCACGTATTTGTAAACAAGTTAAACAGCAAAGATAAAACCTCATTTCCTTTTCCAATATTAATCACAGGAACTTGAGAAGTCTAAAATATGCTTTTTTCGAATTTACCTTACATGTTCGAATCCGAAATCAGACAGGCACACAAATATTAATTTTCTTAAAAAATCGGACAGACAATATTCACTTAAATTAATTAAAATAACTCTTAAAAGACTATGTAAACGAAATTTGTATATTTTAGATTTTTCATTTGTCTGTGTAGTGGAATAGTGAGCTCTATTGGCCATCACATACTCTCAAATGGGCACAGGCCGAAACAAAAACACGACGACATATTTTGTTTTTAAAATCTTAAGAATTAATAAATGCAGCATTTTTAATTCTAAGGCGTCTAAGAACACTTAATAAATTTTTTTTTCTATTTGTGATCTTAGATCGACTATGGTAAATATTGGCTCATAAATTTTGAATATTTAATAAAGAGATTATTAATAATAGGTGAAAATTAGCTAGAAATTTAATCTTGATAGACATTGACCATTTTCTTAGATACATATTTTCAAGCAAACATTCAACTCTGATAAGAAAAATAATCTGCTGCAAATGAGGATTTAAATTAATTGATAAAGAGCTATCTGCACTTTGAAATTGTCATCGAAGTGTTCGAATTAGATTATGTTATCTATGTGGTCTAATGCACTTAACTTGATGATTGAAGCTTAAATTTGTTAAAATTTCTTTCTTTTTTTTGATAAAACTTGATATACGAATTCCTTAATTCTACGACTTCAAAACACAAAAGCCTTAGGAGTTTATTAATATTCTAATAAAATCAAAGTCGGGCTTCCAAGCTTATATGAGTGGCCTTCACCAAAACCATGTTTTCAGCAAATTTTCAAAAACAAAGCATAAAAATTAAAAAATTTTATTTTTTTCTGAAATACAAAATTAATAAAATTTTAGAATATTTTTTTTAAATATGATGAAATATTTTATTTTATATTTTCTTTCTGATTATGTAAACAGTTAGTTGACTTTTAGTGACCAAATTTTTTAATCCCAAAAAATGCATTGTTCACATAAACTTAAATATTAACTTGAGTTTCAACAAACACTGAAAATTTCTATAATTAAATAAATATGATGAAAAAAAATAAAATAGAAAAAAAGATTTAGAAGAAGGCTCTAGACCTTTGAACAAGAATTAATCAGTTCATCGATGACCAATTTTTCGGATAGACCAATTTTATTTTTAAATTGATATTTCTTATCTCTTTTCAGCTTTTAGCCATTAAAATTCTTTATTCCAACAAAAACCTGAAATATTTTGAAAGATCCGTCAAGTTTGATATTAACACTTTTTTGTTAAGAAGAAAATAACCCAAAAATTCAACTGACATTCAATTTTGGCACCCTAAAATCCTCTAGGAGGTCATCGCCGATACTAATAAATTTCTAATGAGTGGAACAAGCTCTTAAAGTTTCATAAGACGTCATCAACCTTTGAATCATTTTACATGGTTTAAAACTATGCAGCTGATTTATATTCTTCTTCTATCTATTAATTTAAAATGCTTTTGGCTAACTTGGAATGGAGCTTAGTCCATAAAATATTTATTTTACTTCCGAATAAAAAAGAATAAATTAAATTAACTTGAAATTAAAATAATTTAAGTGATGAGATGAATGCACACATAGATTTTTAAAAACTTGGAAAATAAATTATAAAATAAAAGAATATTTATTAAGTGAAAGTTTATCTCAATTTTTTTGGTTAATATTCTCCTTCTCATACTACAATTTTATTTAACAAAAAAAAAAACATGATTTTTTTTCAAGTGCTTAAATTTGAATAAATTAAATTAATTTTATTAAATAAATAAACTTGCTCTAAAAAATCATTTAAAAATTTATTTTTTAACCTTCTTCTTTGAAAAAAAATGATAAATGGTTGAATTCCTTAATGCTTTGGGTCTGTAGTCCGAGTTCCTGTGTAGGTGAAAAATTTCGATTGTCTGACAACTTTTCTTGAAATAAATTAATTATATTTGATAAAAAATTTATTCAAAACCGAATAATTAATGAAATTTTCTGATATTTCAGAACAAAAACGGAAATTAATAAAGCTTGTGACAGCAATTCTTAGAAAAATTTCGATTTTATTTTTACCTGGTGCTATCAAATTTTTTTTAAATGCGCAGTAATTACCAGATATTATTTATTTGATTTAAGACAAAGAAATGGAATAGAATTTATGTTTTTTTATTATGGGTCAAAACAACATAAACAAAAAGAATAATTGAATATTTTTTAAAGATAATTATAATTAATTTTTTGTAGACTTAAACAGTGTGCATTTGGAAAGAAAATAGTTTACTCAGTCTTTCAGAGTGGACTTAGACAAAGTTTTTTCTTAAAAAAAATTGCTGCTACATGTCTCTCAATGGTGTTCCTCATTGGGCTATTTATTCCATGAGATGCTTGAAAAAAATTGAGTAATGGATATTTCATTTTTATTAAAAGGTCTTTTTCGAACCAAATAATTCACGATTCCATTGACAGAGTTTTAGATTGGTCAATTTAATATTGGAAAGAAATTTCCAATAAAACAGTCAAGTGTAAATTTCTTCATTTTGACAAAAAAACTCAAAATTTGAGACAGATTTGAGCTAAAAATAAAATTTAAGAAAGGCTAAACTATGATCTTTTTTGAAGACAATTTAAAATCATATTTGAAGATAATTATAATTTGAACGTATTTTAAGGATTTTCTTATATTTTTGATACAAAATTTATAATTTATTAGTAAAGTGTTTACAAAATATTTTAGAAATTTTTGATTTTTTTGAAATTTAATAAATAAAATATGTCAATTTTAAATTGGCAATACTTTTGAAAATTATAACCAATTTAAGATTTTCTAAGATTCTAATAATTATTTTTAAGCTTGGAAGGATGAAAATTCTCAAGCGACTTGAAACAATTCGACGGCATATGCTTCAGTTAATAAGCAAATTTTAATTTTGTTTTTAAACAACTTCTAAGGCAAGAATAAAATACCATAGCTTAAAAAACATTTTTAAAAATTTTATACAAATTAAAATATAAATTTAACTATTAATTAATTAACAAAAAAAATAGAACAATTTTACCAAAATAGTTAGAATTATTCAAAGCAAATTGCTCATAAAAATATTTTCAATTAAATATCAATTTTTGAAATAAATCCTTAAAAAAAATATTCCATTGTCATACTCTTTTAGAAAATAAATTTAGAAATATTTAATTAATCAAAATTTAATTTAATTTTTAAATTGGAGTTGGGGAGATTAAATTAAAAAATTCTTAAGTGTTACTGAAAAAATTGTTCTAACCCAAATTTTAATTATTAACAAAAACTTTAGATGAAAAGTTAAAAATTTAACACAGAAGTTTTAAATGAAAGATAAAAATACTCTTGATATTGAAAAAATACTTATTTTTGAAAATTAAGTCAATATAGATAAAATCAATCAATTTAATAAAAAATAATAAAAAACATTTACATCATTGCTCGACCAAATTGAATCTTTATTAATGTTTATCTAAAAAAAATCAAAAATATTGCTTTATAGTTTGAAATTAGAACCCATCGAGGAAAAAGTTCAGGAATTTTTTTATAATTATTGTTTCGAAATATTGATTAGTTGATTAAATTAAATTAAACTATCTTTTCTATTTATTTTATGCATTCTCTTTTAATCTAATCAAATAAAATACATTTTATCTCAGAAAATTTTAATATTTTGTAAATCCAACAGATAAACAAATATTTTGAATGGACCAACTGAAATGATCTCGATTCACTTGATTAGCAAAAGCCAATATTATGAAACAAGCTCTGTCAAATTCGTGGTAGCTTATCTTTCAAAATTAATTAAGAGAAATGCATGCAAATTTTAGAAATGATTAAAATTCATAGAATATTTGAATACGACCAGTTTGACATGAAACATTCAAAATTCGCAAGCTAGTTCTGAATATATTTAGGACCGAAACCGACGACTCAGCTAGCCATCAAAAATATTCATTAGCTAAAATTTGAATACAAATCCGGTCTATTTTCGATTTATGTGCTGCAAATTAATAAATATTTTGTTTGCCGGATGACTGATTCTAGAGACTAAAATGTTTGGAGGATTTTTTTCAAAATTTTTTTGAGATGCTGATCATTGTTTAATTTTTTTTATTAAAATTGAAAATTTTATTTTTTATGCTTTCTATTTATTTTGTTACAGGCAGTTGGATAATAAAAAATTATTTAGAAAAAAAATAATTAAAATTTTTTTAGTTAAATTCAATATTTGGTTGATTTGATGATTCAATCATCAAAAAAAGTATTTTTTTAAAATTTTTTGGTAATTATAGTGAATATTAAATATTACTTACTTTCCATTAAAAATTTCAATTGTAAATGTTCATAAGTCACAAAATCATAAAACTAACATATTTTGTTTCAAATTCTTAAGTAAAAAGTCTACTCTTGACGAAAATTTAAACACAATGACGAACATTTAAATAAAAAGTGACATTAAATAAAATATAAAATTGATAATCGATATCTAAATTAACTAATTTTTCAAATTAAATTATTTTAATCTCATTCTAATTCAGTATTAATTTATTCCAGTAGGATGGGGCGAAGCCACATACGGCAAATATAAACCAGAACTATAGTAGTAATAATCAAAATTTGTTTATTTCGAAATAAATTTGGCCGCCCAATTCAGCTGACTTGAACCCATGCGATTGTTACGTGAATGAAGGTGAATAAATTCCCAACTAGGGATGAATTTATTGAAGAAAAAAAAGAGCAATTACTTAAGTACCAACAGACGAGGTTAAAAAATCATTTTGTTCGTTTACTAAAAGAGTTCGTAATGTAGAGAATTCAAAAGGAAATTATTCGAATAATTAATAAACTTTAAAAAAAATACTTTTTTTTTTTAATCCGATTTGAAAACACAAAGGAACAGTGATGAATATCGTATATCAAATAAAAGCTCAGCTTATTAGTTTTAATTCAAGCACACAAACTTATACTTTGAACTAAGTAATTATAAATAAAATTTGAATTAAAGACTACCATATATTTTTCATAAAAAAGAATATATAAAATAGTGAAGAAAATAATAATTTGTAAAAATTTTTATTTTTTTTATAAAATTGAATCTAATTTATAAGAGTGTTTAAAATTTGGTGTAAATATCTTGTTCCGTTCAAAAGCTAAACGATCAAAATCAAAAAAATACCAAATTTTTTACTTTTTAAAAAAAGGTTAAAATTTAAGGGTTTTTTGAGTATATCTTTTGAACCGAATATAATAAAAAAAAGATCAATATATCATCTTGATCCTTGTTTGATTATCTATCAGATAATTTATAAAACTTATTAAAATAATATCATTATCTTGGAGGACATTAAGATTATTAAAGTGGGGTCAAGATTATGCCGTTTATTTCCGGTATAAACAAAGCAGATACATTATTCAAAGTGTTTTGTAATCATGAAGGTCTAATGTATATATGTATAAAATTTCAAAAGTTTTGGATGAACCAATCACCAGATTTTATCGAAAACAAACTCACGCCAACCTTTATTGAACACCCGTTAGTATGTGGGTTAAAACGAGGGGTTTTGCCATTCGGACAAAGAGATAGAACACTCGAAGATACTTTTAGGAAAGAATGTAAATTTTAAAATTTATAATATTTGCGCCTCGAAATTTTTTTTTGTTAGCTCCATTCTTCTTGTTGCTTTTTAGATATTCAGGGGAGAGAAAAGGTAAATTTTTTTTAATGTTCTAAGTAATTGCTTTAATGATTTTTTTTAAATTGGTTGGTTAAATTCACTGATGAAAAGTTCTTTGATCCTTAAGTTTTCTTTATCAATAGAATTTATCTTGAAATTTAGATGGACAGTTTTTCTTCATCTTCACTTATAAAAAGGAATACATTTTTTTAACATATTACAAACAAAATCATATCTAAGGTCTTTTAAGTAAGAAAGCAGAATAGTAGAATAATAGTATTGTGAATTTCAAATACAAATTGATCATAAATTTTTTATTTTTTAAAAATATTACGCCAGATTCAAATGACAAAAAAAAATTGAATATAAAATTTTAAAAAAATCAAATAAACAAAAATTCTTCATTTTTTGATAGATTAAAATTAAATTAGATAAAAAATACTACAACAAAAATATAATTTCCTTACTTTTTTTTCTAAAATAAAATTTTTATTTTTTTTTTGGAAATTAAATCAATGATCGATTTAAATCATGATGTTTTATTTTTTATTTTGTTTTTTAACATCGAAAAATTAATTTTGCTGCAGTTATTTTAAACATTTTTTATTAAATTCAAATATAATTTATCAAAAATGAAGAATTTTTTGTTCATTTGATTCTTTTTTAAAATTTTATATTTAATTTTTTTTGTCATGGCCGAATCTGGAGTAATTTTCGAAAAAAATAAATAAAAAGTATTTTAACTTCAACATGCCTTATATAATCTGATTTAAGAAAGCTTTAATAGTAGCATTGACATTAAATTAATAGTCGTAGTGTAATTTTGCTTGTCTTCCATTTAATTATATCCATTTTGATATTATGCAATGATTTTACTAAAAAAATTTTAAATCATTAGACTTTATTCTAGTTTTTGAATTTAATCTATGTATTAAGTTTAATTTTTTGCTAGAATATAAGGCCAAACTGGACATTATTAATCGAAAATAAGCTTAAGTTTATCTATAAAGAAAACAATCATTTATGATTTGGATAGTAATAAATCCAAAGGAATGAATTTGAAGTTCGCATTATTTCTAATAGTACTAAAATTTATTTTATATATTTAATTAATTTTTTCCTATAAGAATATAGCAGTGAAATTTAAAAGGTTTTAAAATATTTTTCCTGGAATGGTTGATTTGTACACAAAAATTATGATATTGATATTTTTTATTTAAGAATTTATTTAATTCAGTTCTTGTAAAAACTCAAATCTCTTTTTTTTTAACTATCCAAATTTAAATCCATTTAGTATATTTTAGACATGTATCATTAATCAATTTAGATTTTTAGCATATTTTTGAAATACTATAAAAATGCTTGATTGATTTCGAATTTAAAAAAATAACTATTAAAAATCTGACTCATTCGTTTTCAATTTTTTTATGGATATATCTTTTAATTTAATTAAAAAACAAATTTATTTTAATTATCTTTTTAGACAAATAAAGACAAAGATTTAAATTAGTTATTTTCAAACTGATTTACTTACAAAAAATGATTATAAAGAATCAAAACCGTGATTAGCGATAGAAACACAAAAAGAAATTTTTTTAATCCCTGAAGAATTAAAAAAAAAAGCAGATAAAATAGAAAAATTGGCGCTAATTGAATCAATAAAATAAATAAAAAACTAGACAAATACACAGACTTAGATATTGACATCAATAAGCTGTATAAAGCAAGAACATCAGAAATTTCAAAAGTTGTCCGAAAAAATTTGTTAGTTCAATATCAAATTAAATAATTTGCAAAAAAGAATAAAACTCAGACCTTTTTTAAGATTTAAATTTTTTAAAATAATTTTTAAAAATGCGGTACCTGTATGGTCTCCAATTCTTAAGAGAATTTTGAAAGGATTCAACGCAGAGCTACGAAATTTGTTTCTTCAATTAGAAACAGACCGTATGAAAGCAGATTTAAAGCTTTGAACATTCCAAATCTGGTGGAAAGAAGAAAAAGAGGTGATCTAATTCAATTATACAAGTTCATGCATGGAATAGAATTGGTTGAAAAAAGCAACAATTTTAATGTCACAAAAAACCAAGAAGCAGGTCACTGCTTCAAATATCACAAAGAAATTTCGAGGCTTCAACATAGAGATAACTTTTTATTTAACAGAACCTCTAGCATATGGAACTTGCTGCCAAATCAATTAGTTGAAGCCCCCAATGTTAACAGCTTTAAAGCAGGCATTGATTGCTTGATGAGCAGCAATCAATCACATCAGCTGTCTTAGTGTGCCTTATCAGCACACTTGCTGGCTAGCTAGCTACAGTCTAAGCTATTACTACTTCCAAAAAATTATCAAATAATTTGAATATTTAAAATTTGATTAGAAAAAAATTTGGTGACCGACTAAAATTTCATATTTAAAAAAACAATTACATTGAAAAATCTGTTGGGATAATTTCTGTTTTTCGTTCACTGTTGGACATGGAGCAATTTACTAATTATTTATAAAATTCGATCACTAAAATTTAATAACTAAATACCTTCAAAATTAAATCTTAGAAATCGAATTCGTAGTTAAATAAATAGATTGGTATTCAGAATATTTTCTAGAACATTCACAACCAAATTTCTCTGAAGCAGAATAATGAATATAGATTTTTATTTTTTAAGAAATTATATTCTTGAGAGCAGATTGCTGAAATTTAAATAATAAAATATTTAATAAATTTTTCTTGCTAAAAAACAAAATCAAAATTTTGTGAAATTCGCGTTGATTAAAATCTTTATAATTTTTGCCGTTACTCTATTCACTCGGTTTAAAATCATCTACTTAAATTGATAATTTTAATTAGTTAATTAGAGTATTAGCTGAAATAATTTTGTAAGAAATACTGATTTTTAAAATTTAAAATTGAATTCTAATTTGGAATTTGTTATTAGTAAGCCGGTATTCAATCTGTAAATTTTAAAAAATTAATCTTAAATATCATTGGGGTATTTTGGTCGAATTTTTTTCAAGCTGAACTATCCTTGAAAAAGTTATATAGAAAATCAATTTAATTATTAAAATAAATAAAAAGCCACCTTTGCAAAATAATTTGATCAATTTAATTTAATTGAGTCTTGAAAGCGAACAAAACAAAGGCGCTGCAATGAAATGAAAAAAAAATTTAAATAACTACCAAAAAAAAACAACTTAAAAGCTAAAATTGCTTTTTTTTTCATTAAATTTTAATATTTTAAAGAATTTTAAAAATTTAATTTAAATAAATCATAGTTAAACAAAAGCGCTTTCAATCAAAATGCCGCCCAATATCAAATTTTGAAAACAAAATTCACAGTATATGTTTTTTTCATTAATTTAACGACTCATTAATTAATTAAATTTTAAGAGATTTTTTTGATGATACCTTTAAGAAATTAAAAGCCTAATTTTAGATGATAGTTCCATGGCCAAAATATGATATCTTATTAAAATATTAATTAAAATTCCAAAAAAGCTGGAATTTTTCATGAAAAACTCTATAAACCTGTCATATTAAATTAGAAATAAACTTGTTTTCGTTTGGCAATTCAAATGGTAGTGAAAAATACACATTATAATTACAATTTTAATTAATAACAATTGATTTAAAGATAGGCGATGGCATCTTTTTTGGTATAAAAACAAGCTTAGAATATGTGTAGAATATCATTCCTTCTTTGAATTAAATTTATTATTTGCTTGGACAAATTTTTTAAAAGAAAATATGAGTTTCAATTACGATGAGAGAACTTTGAGCAATTCGTTGGTCAGAAACAGTTTGGCTTCTGGTTCAATTGCTTATTCATCAGGCGGTTCATATGAAGCTAGCTCAGGCCAAAGAGCTTCAAGTCGCATTGCATCAGACTTATTGCTAAGTGCAGCCAGTGGTAATGCTGCTGGTTCTGGATCAGCTGGTTTCTCTGCTTCTTATGGTTCCTCAGCCGGATCAGCTTTGGTTGCTGGCAACTCAACTTCTTTGACATATGGTTCAGGTGCTGGTGCATCTTTAGCTTATGGTTCAGGTGCTGGTGCATCTTTAGCTTATGGTTCTGGTGCTGCAGGTGGTAGTTCAGTTTATTTGAGTGAAATTGAACAAGCTATTTTGAGATCATCTGATCCAATTTCTGTGAATGAATCAGAAGAAATAACTGTCAATGGTCAACGTGGTATTTGGGCCAATAAAGCCGAAGTAGTCAACTGGAGAGGCACTATTCCAATCACTCAATATTTAATCAATGAAGACTCAAACCCTGAATTGATCACCAAACGAACTGCTCAACAATTGGAATACATTCAAGAATTGGCCATTAGATACTTGAGACCACCAACTCCACCAGCTCCGGGTGAAATTATCATCCAACAACAACCAAACACTTTGACCCCTCCAGCTCCACCGCTAATTATCCGTCAACAGCCAGCTAGACCAGCTACTCCAGAACCGCTAGTTGTTCGTGAAGCTCCACCACAACCACCTGCCCAAGTTGGACGTAAGTGTTTTCAACAACAAAAATTAAATTTTAACATGTCTTTATTAAATTTATTTATTTATTCTGAATAAAACAGGAAAAGTGGTAACTATTTCTGGCAAACGCATTCCACCACCACCAAGAAAAGTAGTGATTGAAAGACTTGCTCCTCTTCCAGCTAAACCACAATCAGTGATCATTGAAAGATGGTTGCCATACTCAGAAGTTAAACGAAGAGTCATATTCCAAAAGCCAGCTGAAGCCGATCCAGTTGTTGTTAAGCCAAGAAATGTAATTGTTCAATGGGAAGCTCCACAAGTGAACATTAGAAAAGAAATCAAATATTTAGGCGTAATTAGAGCTAATCCAGCCGAATATGTATCAAGATACGGTGCCAGCTTGAAACAATCAGGTGAACTACCATCATTTGTAACAGACATCAAAACTCCAGATGGTCTTGTGTTGGCTGCCAACTACAGATACAACAGTTTGTATGAATTGGAAGGAGATGTGCAAGCATTGAGATTGATTGATTTGGACCGTGAAGGTTTGGCTGAATACAGATCATATTTGCAAAGATTGGGAATTACCTATGATGCTTCTTCCGCATCAGGTGGCGCTTCATTTGCTTCCTATTCGGCTGGTGGAGCATCTTACGGAGCTTCAGGAGCAGGATATAGCATTGGTGGTGGAGCTTCAGGAGCAGGATATAGCATTGGTGGTGGAGCTTCAGGTGCTGGATATAGCATTGGTGGTGGAGCTTCATTTGGTGCTGAATCATCATCTGCTTCAAGAGTTTCAATTTCTGCTTTGGCCGAACAAATATTCAATCAATTGGATACAAATAGCGACAATTCTGTTACAATTGGTGAAGCTGAAAAAGCTGTTCTAAGATTGAACAGTCGTTTGGGAAGAAACTATGGAGAAGATGATTTGAGAGCTTTTTTCTCTAGACTTGATACAAACAGAGATGGAAGAATTGACATTAATGAATTTAGAAGAGCTTTCTACGGTTTATTAAATTAAATCAATTTTCTTATTTAAACAATTGAAACAAATAGTCTAGATTGGTAAAAAATTTTAGAATCTTCATTTTTTATTAGTAGAACTTTTCTAAATTTTAATGATTTTAAAATTTGGCCATTAAATTTTAATAAATATTCTAATTTAATTAATTTTTATATTCTTTTTCACGACACTAATACAAATATTTTTACGGTTTTCTTGTAGATTTTTAGAACTTTTTAAATTTTATTTTGCACAATATTTATAAATGTTTTCTGGCTTGCTTTTGCTCAAAATTTTATCATTCAAAGAATATTAAGATTGAAAACAATTCTGCAAAAAATTTTACTTGGATTTGAATTTAAGGTTATTCCAGGCAAATTATCACAATTGGAAAGGTCACCCTTTTTCGGTATTCTTCCTATATGTCCTTTCGACCAATCTTCTGGAATAGCCTCTCGACCCAGATTGTAGAAAAAAGATCATACATTAAAGAGACAAATGTGTCTAGGTCAGCTTTAAACATCTCGGCTTGCTCTGGAGCTTTCCTGTTCTTCGAGGCTTTGATTGCATCCAGAATATCAAATTCGTAAGGTGCATCTGTGTTAATAATTTTTAGGAGGCAGAGGTCTTGTTATCTCATCGGGAACTTTTTGATTTAGAACTTGCTTGAAGTGTTCTACCTATCCTGATGCTTGTTCTTGAGCTTTAATTAGGGTTATTCCTTTTGTGTTTTTTACCAATGCTGCCTTAGTTCTTATATTTTTCATGATTTTAATGATCAAGTTTCAAGTTTCAAGGTTAATCAACAGGCTAGTGCCCCTATCTATACGAATGATTAAAACTTTATTTATTTAAATTAAACATAAAAGTATTCCTTAAAAATTTTTAATTATTAGAAAATTAAAAAAAAAATATTTGAAAAAATTTAACGATAAAATATTCAAGTTAAACAGTTTAAATTTTTTCACAAATTCTAAAAGAACAAATTAATGCTTTTGAAAATTGAGAGCTTAAATGTTGAAAACTTCAACATTGATCATTTAATTACAAAGCAGTTTATAATCCTTGATTAGAAATATTCAAATGTTCTTTCATCATTTTTCAATTTTGCCATCGATTCATGTAAATTATTACTGTTCCTTAAATTATATTTCAAACTCTTTAATGTCCCTTATGTCCATGAACATTCATGAACGATCACATTCATTTTCTTTCGATTTCACAACCTTCCATTTTCAAAAATATTAATGATTTTCATGATCAAGTCGAAAATTGGATACTAATTATAAACTAATTTTATTATTTAGTTGAAGGCATTGAAGTGTTCAATCAAAAAAATGAGTTTGGAGAAATTGAATTAAAATTGTATCATTAAAATTTTTGTTGAATTAAAATCAAAAGAACTAAGGAAGTAATTCAATAATAATTTTATGTTGCATGATCTATTTTGTTCTTAAAAATGTTTTTTTGTACGATGGATAAAAAGGATGGGCAAAAAATTCATCAAAAACCTAAGAATATTAATAACAGCTATGTTTTGTTGAAATGAGGATTTAATTTGATCAGAACAGTTTTAAATGCGTAATTAAATTTCATCGCAGATTTTTAAAGTTTATAAAATATCAATTTAATTTTACTTTTCCGGATTTTGCATAAATTTTCCGAAATTAATGATATTTTACAAAAAATAATGAAAATAATTGCAAATTTTCGAAAATTTATCTAATTTAAAGTTATTATATTGAAATTATGGTAAGTTTAGGAAAATTTATGTAAATCCTCATTTCAAATCACTGCCTTACATTACTGAATTAAATAAATAATATTTTAAAATTTGTATATTTAAAAAAAAAATAATAACGCTTAATTTTTAAACCTTAATTAACACACTTTGAAAACTTTATTCTACGATATCTTTAAATTCAAATTAAATATGCTTATAATAATTATTATTTTATTTATTAGCTAAAGCTCCTTCAGATTATGGTATTCGATATATCTTGACTCGAAACCCTCTTTATCGTCCACCAGTCTGACAACCAAAAAGTCGATTCGTGACTGTAAGTAATTTAGGTTTAAGGCCTCGAGATGTAAAATGTTCGAAGGACTAAGTTATTTTAGTTTTAGAATGGAACTGAACTGCTGAATTTTTGATTACCTGTATCATTTCAATCTTTTGATAGTAATTTCTGAGAAACAGTAAAGACATGGGAAGTTATAATCCAAAATGGTTCCAACAAAAGACTTATAAAAGTTCCCTAAAGTTTTAAAATTTAGATCCAATTTTTGTTTGATAAAATTTTTATTAAATTTAACCTAGAATTAAAATATTTTTTAATTTCATCAATAATTGGTTATCCCTAAAACACGGATCCGTTATACCTAAAACACGGGTTTTTTTTCCGGATTTTCAATGCCTAAAATACGGATCCGGACTCTGGAAAAACGCCTAAAAGACGGATCCAGATTTAAAAATGTTAAGTTTCAAATGAAAAATTATTTAAATTACACAATTTTTATAATAAATGGTACGAAAAAATTTTAAAAAATTAAATTTTGTAAATTTGAGTACGTTTTGAGTCTAAGAAATTTTTTCTTAGTGACAATGTAACATTTAAATTTTCAAAACATTCTTCTTCAAATATATTTTTATATTTTACAAAATCAACATTTAAAGCACCATATGGAACATCTTCAGGCATTCTGTAGTCCTAGGATATCGACTGAAACTGATGGACCAATAGTTACAATTTCGTCTAAATTGTCCCGATACTTTCTTCCTGATTTAGTATTCTTTTTTCCCTGCAACTTTGACAAAATAAATTTCTTTTTTTTTGGTTTCGATAAGTCATAAACACCAAGGCTTATTTGAACAGCAACAATATATACACAATCAATTTTTTCTTTACACGTACAAGTCGTTATAGGATTCATTCTAACCACAAATACATTGTTATTTTCATCTTTAATATTTAAAGTACCAGTCTAAAAACAAAAGTGAATAAGTCCCTGTGAGCTAAACCACTTAGCTCGCATTAATTTTGAGGCAACTCGGATTGAATTAGATTCTGGCGTTGTTTGTGATGTTGTATCTTTTTTTTGTGGTTATTTGCTCATCAGATTCCACACACGATAAATTTGAGGAGTTAGAGTCCGTCAATTCAAACTTGTTTAAAAAGCCTTCCAAATCTCTCTGTTTTATTTCTTCTGCAATAAACTTTATTATTAATTTTTTTCAATCCGGATCCGTGTTTTAGGATACGACAAAAATCCGTAAAATCGATCCGTGTTTTAGGGATAACCTCAATAATTGAATTAGGATTAAATTTAGATCGCAATTTATACCAAAAAACTTGATATTTTTTGACTAGTTTGATTTTATTTCCATATAAATGTCAAATTTGTGATCGTTCATGAACTTTAAAGAAAATATGTAAATGGTCACGACTATAAATTTGTTACCTCTGAAAAGCTAACTACCGCCAAATTAGTGTTACAAGTAGCTTAGGAAAAATTCTAGAAAGAATGATCACTAAAAGGCTTTACACCTTTCTAGAAAATAAAGGTTTAATTTGTAAGGAACAATCTGGTTTCAGGCAGCATCGTAGAACTTCCGATAATCTTGTTTTCCTAACACAAAAAGTTTCGGAAACACTAACAAGGAAAAAAAAAGCTTGTACTTTTTTTTTTGATATTTCTAAAGCCTTTGATAAAGTTTGGCATATCGGTATCATCTATAAACTTATTAAAACTGAAGCCCCTCTATATATCATTGAATGGGTTAAAAATTTCCTAAATAATCGTAAGTTCTTTGTAAATCTCAATAACTATGAGTCTAAGCATGTTAATATTGAAACCGGTGTCCCTCAAGGTTCGGTAATTAGTCCTCTTCTATTTTCAATTTTTATCAATGATATACCTAAACAAAGCTCAAAAAAAATCCTCATAATCTTTCTTGTTTGCTGATGACCTAGTCACATTTTTCATTTTCAAAAAATATGGAAACATTTCTAAGCAGGTAAATGGTTACCTTAAAAATATTGAAATTTGGTTAAAAAAATGGAGGCTTAAGATGTCTCCTGAAAAATGCAATTATAAAATTTTTTCAGGGAACCCCTCCAAAAATCAAAAGCTAAATTTAAGTCTTTTCGATAAGCAAATTCCATATAGTAACTGTCCAATCTTCCTTGGGATAAAATTTGATAAAATTTGAAAACTTATGCTTTAAACCACATTGAATTTTCGATCTAGATGTCAAGACAGGATAAATATAATCAAAATTCTTTCACACAAATCTTGGAATTTAAATGAAAAAACTCTATCGAGTATTTATAATGCTCTAATAGGGTCTTTAATTGATTACAGTTTCTTCATATTTAGTTTAGCTTCACATACTAATTTTCATAAATTACAAGTACTCCAAAATATATCCTATAAGGCGATTTATCACCTCTCGTATGAAACACCCTCATAAATCTTCTTGAACATATATGAACAATAGCTAAAGGAGTTTCATTACTCAAAGTCTATTTAAATAATAAATAAACAATTAAAAAAAAAGCATTTGAACATTACTCCATTGAAAAAAAATCAATTAAAATTTAAACTCAAATTTTTTTAAGATTGATAAAATAGCAAAAATAAAATCCAGTGCAAAAGAGTGAAAATTGAGATAACTTGGTGAATTTCTTGGGCAAGATTGACAAAAATTAGGTAATAGGATTAATTCTATTACATTATTTAATAAAAATTAATATTTAACTTACGATAAATTCAATTATGAAAATAACATTGAGAACTTTTTTTTTTAGTTATTTTGGTTTTTATTAAAAATCTTTTTGTATTGAAAAGAATTTTTTAAACTTGTGATTTATTTAATTTGTAAGACTAATGTTTATTAGACAAAAATAAAATATTTTTAATTTAAAATTTTAGCAAAGTCATGTTAAATCATTTTTTTTTACTGATGATTTGAAGGTGATGTAAAGTATAAAAACAAGGAAAAATAAAGATCAATTTTTCAGGTAATCTAAGACAAAAGCATGCTGCAGAACAGTATGTAGTCTGTTTCAATTTGATATATACAGAAACTACCATTAATTTTTTTCAAATCAATTGAACACTTTATCAAGATAATATTTTACTAAAAGTCAATAATACTCGCTAATTATTTTTTCAATTAGACAATTATTTTTCTATTTTTTTGTTTTTTTTTTTTAATTTGCCTATGTGGCTGAAATAAATAAATAATAATAATAATAATAATAATAATAATAATAAACATTGACCAATTACCAATCAACCAATTTGGTCATCAAAATTTTTCACTAACCTGAGATGATACCATTGATCAGATCATCAACATGATCCGAAGTAGGTTTTAAAGCATAAATGAGAACAAAAATTTGTACAATATAAAAATGATTTATTTAATCAAGATCAATATCAGATCAATATTTTCGAATTAAAATTTTATTTAAAAAAAAAACTACTTTTTTTCCTATTAAATATCTTAGGAAAAATTAATTAAAATATCAAAATGTCAATCGACGGCTAAGATATTCTTGAAAATTTCATTTCCGACAAATTAATTTCTAAAAAATTCCAGAAGATTTTCCGCCTGGAGGATTCTTTATTCTTGTCGAAGTTTTCAATGGCTGGTCATCCCATTGTTCTCCACCTTGTTTAATTAAATAATTAAATTTAAAAAAATTTTAATTCAAAAATTCTTTACCTAGTGAAAAAGAGGAATCTTGTAAATTTCGAGCCCCACTTTTTGTCAGCGGTCTGTGGTGAAAATTGCCGTGAGCGGCCGCTGGAGGCTCATTCAACTTAGAACCAGCCATTTGAGACTCAAGCTCCTTTGTAAGATCAACAACTGGTCCAGTGTACACCTCTCTATCTACTTTGGCCGGATTCAACCCGTCTCTTTTCTTAATTCGCTCAAAAACATGTTCTGGAAATGCCGGAGTTTCAACAAATCTGCCAGCACCTTGGGACACATGCAAATTTCCTTCTTCACACACAACTTTTCCATTCGAAATCACGACCATGGGTACACCTTGACAAGTCATTCCTTCAAATATATTGAAATCAACTGCTTGGTGATGTGTTTTGACAGAAATTGTCTTCGATGTGTCCGGGTCCCACACAACCACGTCAGCATCCGAACCCTTTCCAATGTAGCCTTTACGGGGATAGATATTGAACACTTTGGCCGCATTTGTGCTTGTCACAGCCACAAAACGGCATGGGTCCATCTTTCCGGTCCCAACTCCCCTGTCCCAAATGACAGTCATGCGGTCCTCGACGCCATTCACTCCATTTGGAATTTTGCTAAAGTCATCTTTTCCCAGCGCTTTCTGATTAGTGTTAAAAACACAATGATCAGTGCCAGTGAGTTCCAAGTCACCACTGGCCAGCAAATCCATCAAATAGCCTGGCGTTGACACATCCTCTCTCAGTGGAGGTGACATGACATGACCAGCGCTATGACGCCAACACTTGTTATAATAATGAGTGCCATCAGTGGCCAAACCAGCAGCTATCGGTTCGCCAATCACTACAGTGCCCTTGCGTTTGCCTTCGGACACTGCTATGGCTGCAGATTTGCTCATCACATGGACTATGTAGACAGGACTGTTGACTTCATGAGCTATAGTTATGGCTCTATTGGTGGCCTCGGCTTCAAGCGATTCGGGTCTGCTCAACAAATGACCCTCTGGTCCAGTGATTCCTAAATTTTTGATTTGTTTTTGACATTCATCAATTACATCACCATTTTCAGCATGAACCATCGGAATAGCACCAAGTTCTTTGCATTTTTTGAACACCTTAATCATGTCCGCATCATTGACCATCAAATAATCTTTGTAAGCCATGAACACTTTGAATGAGTTCACCCCCTTCTGGTTGACCAAAGTTTCCATTTCTTTGCCAACTTGGTCATTGAAATTTAGTAGACAAACGTGAAAGGCATAATCACAGCAAGCATTTAATTCAGCTTGGCTTTTGCTAGCTTCAAAAGCGTCCAAAAGCGATTTTTTCTTAGCGTCCAAGACAAAGTTCATGACCATGGTGGTTCCACCAGCCAAGGCGGCTTTTGTTCCAGAATAAAAATCATCAGCAGTCCTAGTTCCCATGAACTCAAGTGCAAGACTTGTATTGGTGTCAATCCCACCCGGAATTACATACTTACCCTTGGCATCTATCACTTTGGCACCTCCCGGAATCATCAAATTATCTCCCACGTCCCTAGTTAATTTTTTAGTATAATCAACCAAAAAAAAAAGAAAATAGAAAAAAACTTTATAAGGCCGTCTTCGATGAAAACATCAGCATGAAAAATTCGGTCATGGTTCACCACTCGACCACCTTTGATCAAAATTCTATTTTGAGCACTCTTAAATACAATTAATTTTTAATTAGGGAAAAATAAAATGTGAATTTTATTCCATCCGACTGAACCTTTATATGCACTGGTATTTTTTTGACTGGTAAAGACAGTGGTGATTTTTCTTCTGAAAAACTGGGAACAGGCATTTTTTTTAGTTTAAAGTTAAATTTCAAAAAAATTTATGCACCAAATAATTTTTAGATTTTAAATTTGATTTCAAAATTGTCTTAGCTCGCTTTGGTGAATTGTTTAACAAACATGATGTGCATTTACATTTATTTTACCTTAGCATCAAAAAATTGACTGGATAAACATTTGTCAAAGGCAAAAGTTGACTTGTGTTCCACATATTTGTGTCTGGGCTGTTCTATTTGGTGATTTTTTTTGCCAGTTTGATCCAAAAAATCGCTTAGCCTCAAAGAATTGAGTTCGCCTTTTTCCGACCTAAAGCCCAATTTCGTGATTTTTGTGTCCGATCTTAAAGTCATTTTTAGTCATCAAAAATGACTGTTTGTTCTTAAATACCAGTGTGGCATATGTAGGATGAATCAGGTTTAACATGGAAGCATATTTAAGCACTTACCATTTTTGAATAAATCGAAAATTAAAAAAATTTTGTATGTTTTTAACTGAATGAGAAAAAATTAGTTTTTAAATTAGAAAAAAAAATGACATTTGTACTTGAATTTTTATTGATCAGTTTGAATCGATAATTTCTGAATATTAAATTTCTATACGGGATTTATCGATTTTTTTTTAATAATAAAATGGCGATTTTTGTTCAGTAAACTTTAATATAATTCTAAATTAGTCTCGAATCAACATTAAATTCACATTCGTGTCATAAATATGGTAATAAATATTGGCTGTTGTTTTTCTGAAAAAAAAACTTAATTCACTTTATGTTCCTGTTGAAAATATGAGAGGATCTACGACTGGACTAAGTCTGTTTTTAGTCACTTGATTTAAAAAAAAGAACTTATTTTTAATAAAAAAATTATTGATTTTTTCTATCATGAACAAAGTGTCTAAAAATAAGAATAATGATAGCAAATTTTTTAAAAGTAATCATAAGTCCAATATTGGCTCTAATATCGATCATTAGCTTTATTTTTTTTTATTAAAAAAGTGGAATCTGATGAGATTTGTTTTGTTACAGACCGTGGTTTTTGGATAGATTGCTTGAAAGCTTGGCACACTTATTAAATAATCAAAATCATATAAAAATAACAATAAACAAAATTAAAGTTTGATATTTTTATAAATTTAAAGACTAAAAAATTTATTCGGTAAACAAAAATTGACATTTATTCAATTAAATGAAACAAAATTTTATAGAAAAGAAAGAGAATGCTATTGAAATTATGCAGTTTACTTAGCACACAAAAATCAAAGTCCAAAAAGTCTATAAAAATTAAGGTTATGTTTATATTATTTTAAAATTGAAATAAAATTTGTATTTATAAACGAGGTCCTACTAAAATATTGACCCCAAATTTTGAAAATTTCCTGACCACCACTCATTTTCCAAAGCAAAAAAATTTTAAATGTTTTAACATGTCATTTAATTTGGAATTTTTTGCACTTTTGTAAAATAAGATTAGTTTTATATTTTTAAAAACCTGACGCATATTGTTATTATAAAGAATTTCAAGAGCTTTCAATAAATGGGTCTAGTTTTTGTCGAGGAAGTATATTTTTGAAATGCTTCAAAAAATTTTATAACAATTTAAATAATTTAATTTTGATTGTTATAATTGATATTTTTTGCTTTATGAATTAGAAAAAGAATAGAGATGACATCTTAAATATTTGAAAAAATATTTAGTAGGACCCCCTAAACGGAATTTTTAATTTTGATGACTGTTATTGGTGATTTATCAATTCAATAACTTTTAAAGATAATTTTTTTTTCACTTCATACCTGACTTAATTATTATAAAAGATTAAATATTCTTCTTGAGTTAAAATAACTAAATTGATATTAAATTATGTATCAACTTTTGACTTCTATTATTATAGGATTATTTAAGAAAAAATCCTTTTTTCAAAATTATTCGTTTTTATGATTTATTTTGAAAATATTTACATAATCAATCTAACAGTAATGAACTTTTGACTTGAATTCGTAATTTAAATTGGTAAAAATGTCGAATTCTGATCAATAATATTTGGAGATTTTCATTTTATTTGCAAATATCATAGATTTTTTCATGGATTGACAATTATATTTAACTATTAAAAAAAATGTTTTCCTTCTTGGACTTTTTTAACTTTATAGTTATTTTAATTTTGCAATTTTTTTATTTGTATTCAAACTATATTATGAATTTAAATATTTTTTTTTATTTTGTCCATAGGTATTCAAAATTTTTAATAACAATAATAATAATTTTAAAAATAAAACGTGGTTCGGGGCGGAACCCTTGTTTAGGGATTCTGGTATGTTGTAGATTTGAGAAATATTATCGTTAATTAAAACACAAGAAGGATATTTTTAACAAAAACCTTTTTTTTATAATCAAAAAGTACAGGAAGTAGAAAAGGAACAAAGCAATATTAACTAAAATTACCATTGTACAAAAGGTACAGAAATGATTTTTACTTTTTAATATTCTCATTGTCTATTCCTCGATTTTTTTGAAAATTTCTCAGCAATTAGGGAAACATATCGGATTTAATAGAAAAAAAATTCGACATTGTTCGATATAAAATATTTAACTTTAAAATACTAATTGAAAATTGTCCCTAAAATGGTCGGGATATCCGGTGCCGTTTTTTTGAGCAAGGATTTCCGAAATTTTTTTGGCAGGAAATTTAATTAGTTTCTAAATTTCGAAAAACTACTTTATGTATAAGTTTGCAAATATATGCATTTTTATAAATTATTATTAGAATTTTTTTAATTTTTTTTAATTGTTTTAATTCTGATCCGAGTTTTAAAATTTAGATCATTTATATTTGACTCGGACTTAAAATGGAAATAATTATTGTTATTATAAAAATGTTCTTTGTCATTTAATAAATATAAATTTTAAATAATTTCTTATAAAAAATATTGAAGCTATTAGATAAGATAAAAGATTAGTTCAAATAAGATCCACTCGGAATGAAACTGCTGAGGCGATCTCAATCCCTTTTTTAATAAAATTTATAAAACAGATGATATAATTTAGTGATATATAACATCAGATCAAACTTGAACAAAAAGAATGCAGATAAGCATGCCTGAATAAACAAAATATAAAATAATTTTTAATTAAATAAAATATAATTTGAATAAAAATTTTTTTAAATAAATTAGTTGGAATTTGAATTACGTCAACTTTAAATTAATGAAAAAAAACTAAACAACATAACAAAAAAGATAAAAACAAAATAAAGATACAAATTTAAACAATTGTTGTCAGGTTATAATGACTAAATTAACAAAGCAAAAAATATCGTTTATTTATTATTACATTTAGTAAGGCTACCTCTACAGTTTCATTCATATATATGATTAATAGGGTTTTTTGATTAATCGGCTATTCATCTTTAAAAATTTAAATAGATCTTTATATTTAAGTGGGACCTTGATCAATTAAGTTTGATTTTATGAGAAACTTAATTTAGAATATGATCGGAAATATTAAGAAAAATATTTTTTCATTATTGTAATAGTTTCTGCATTTAATTTTAGAATTTGAATGCTTTTATATATTTTTTTTTAAGTATTTATAATTTAAAAAAAATCAAATTTTATCTTTCAATATTTTTGTTGTTTTTTTTAGACTCATGTAAAATTCAAATGCATTTTTATAGCGGACTGAATAAAATGATTTTTTTTTATGTTAAACTTAATAGAGAAAGAAATTATCCAAGGAGAAATGTTAAAATCTAATTTCATATTTTTTTAAACAGAATTATTAATATAATTGAAATTTTTAAATAGGTATTAGCCTTTTTTTATTTCATTTATTTATTCAAAAAACACCTTTTGGGTGATGATCGGAGAAATTAAAAATAAATATAAAATTTACAAAAAAATAGGAAAATTTTCCTTTCAAGTTAAATTAATAAGTTCATAACATCATCATACTATTTTGTGATTTTAAATTAATTAGAAATTTAATAGCAATAAATTATTGACTTATATTAAATAATATTAGTTTTTAAGTAATATATATTTATATTATAATTCTTTTATTGATGTTTTTTAATACATTTTTAATCAAATATTTTTTTAACTGAACGATGGATTTCTATATCATTGAAGCATAAACTGTGCCTATAAGTTTAATAATTAAAGAAAATCTTATGAAGAATAAATTACAAAAAAAACTATTCAAATTAAAAAAAAAAAATTTATTTGAATGAAGTTAATTTTAATCTATCACAATATTTATTGCATTCATGTTCATCTGTGAAAGCATTAATAGCCTTTAATCCGAGGTCCGATGAACCAAATCGACTGGCGATACAACTATGGATAACAGGTTCAGTTAATAAAATTTTATTTTTAACATAAATTGTCCTGAAATCTTTTAAAATCAACTGTTTATTAGATAATTCGAACGAAAAATGTGTCAGACCATCCAGCTCTTTTTTAAAATTTTCTATATCTTGATTCAGTGAAAGTTTTGATTCCTTTAGATTCAATGGCATTTTTATAGCTCCGATAAAAAAATGTTTGAATTCTATTTGAACTATTTCGGGAACTTTAAAAATGTCAGTGCAACGCAGGTTAAAGACATGAACAATAAATTTAGCTATTAAATGAATATCTAAATTTTGATGCAAAATTTCTTGACTTTGGTAAACTTCTGTCCAATATAAATTCTTTTTTCCGCCCCATGTATTTATTAAACAATTAATTAGATACAAGTTATGCGAAATGTTCAAAACATCTTGAGATATTTTAATCCAATTGTTGGATTGCTTTTTAATTGAAAATGGTCCCAAAAGAGATCTCTTTTCAAAATTAATCACAGTACAGCGATCAAGCTCAGCAATCATGGCAGAAAAGTTATTTAAATATATAGGTATTTTTTTGTTTTCAATAAATTCCTTAACACTTTCTAAAGTATTGGCTTTTGATCTTTTTAAGAGTGAAACTCTGCTAATGTGTCTTAAAATTCTTGATTTTAAAATTACATCGGATATTAAACTGTAACTTATGTGTGTAGCAGAATTTTTGAGAAAATAAATTTCCTTAAAATCTAACAACTGCTTGATTTTATCTTCGTGAAAGATAAATTTATTATACTTTTCTTTGTTTTCTAGGTTAAGATAGCAAGTCAAGTTCACAACTACACAAATAGAATTTTCCCTCCATTTTAAATTCAAAATTTCTTGACGTAATTGCATTATGTCAACATTGGACAGATGAATTTCTTCATCTTCAAAATTGATCATTTTTAATTTTTTTTTGGTATAATTAAAAAACGCTAGTGCATGGCGGCAAAATGATGCATCCAATTTTTGAAATAATTTTAAAAATTCGAAATCGCTCGAATCACAGCAATGGAACAAAAAAAATATATCAACATTTTTTGTTTCAATCGTTTTCAAATAATCAAAAATTTCTTCCTTGAGCATATCATTGATTTTGGCCGCTTGAAAGAAAAAAATATATTTTAAAATATTTAATATTAAAAATGGATTTTTTACTAAAAATGTAACCACAATAAAGACCATTTAAATTTATTTTCAATCACGCAATCATTTTTTAGGTTAAGGTATATATTCGCGGACGTTCACTATGTGTTAGTAATGTCATCTATGTTATAAATTAAGTGAAAAGTAAATTAATTTAACCTTTAGCTTTGTCTACAAAAAATAAGCAAAAGAAAGCTTTTTTTTTCATTTAAACTTAGTATCATGTAAACCATGAGGAACCTTAAAAGTTAAAAGTTGTCCTTTAGATTTCGACCATTTGATTTTAAAAGATTTCAGGACAATTTATGTTAAAAATAAAATTCTATTAACTGAACCTGTTATCCATAGTTGTATCGCCAGTCGATTTGGTTCATCGGACCTCGGATTAAAGGCTATTAATGCTTTCACAGATGAACATGAATGCAATAAATATTGTGATAGATTAAAATTAACTACATTCAAATAAATTTTTTTTTTTAAATTTGATTAGTTTTTTTTGTAATTTATTTTTTTTAATTTCTGTAAATTAAATCATGTAAACCATTAGGAACCTTAAACGAACCAAAAATAACTAAAGATACTTTGTAATTGTGAAGTCTTGATATAAAAAGAACCAATAAGGAACCAAAATTTGTTTATTATATTCTTTTTTAATAAAGAACTCAAAAGAACCTTTAAGAACCATTATTTTTTCATTGTCTATGTATGTAATTTTTGTTAAACTCTCAAAAAAATATTTTGACTAAGTTTAAAGTTAAGCTTAATCAAAATTTAAAGTAAAGTTGATTTAATGTAAAGTTAATTTAAATTTTGTGATCAAATAAAATGTACATTTCAGTGCTATTAAAATGCATTTTGAAAATAAAAATCACCTTCAAGTAGCAAGTCATTTATTTGATATGACCGAGTCACAAAATTGACTAACTCCAACAAATTTTGACAAATAAGAAACAAAAATAATTTTGCCAAATTTCAAAAAAAAAAAGAATTTTGATCTAACTTTTAAAAAAAAAGAGATTATTTGTTCTTCTATCATAAACTATGTATTTGGAATAATCCAGATCGAAATTTTTTTTCCTGGATCCTTCGTTTCAAAACAATGGCCTAGAATTAAATTAAGTTATTTTTGTTGAGCAATGAATTTACTTTTTGCATGATTTTTTTAGCCTAAAAGTTTAACTTTTTGGAATCAATTTAAAATAAAAACAGATATTTGAAAGAAAGAGTAAGATACGGTTTTAAAAATAGAAATTAATTTCATATAATGCTAAGATCGATATTTGAGATTGAAAATTTATTTATTTATTAAATAAAGACAAATAATACAAATTAATTGTCGATAGTAATGAATTATGGTCACATTCTTTACAATAACAAAACTATTTTAATAGGCGTATTAATCAAAAATATGATTAAGGTAACGTTTAAGCTTTGTATAATTATGATATATAACCTGAATGGTTTCAGTAATTAAAGTACCTTGTTCTTTTCTGATAGAAATTTCCATTTCAATTTTTCTATATTTATTTTCCTTTTCAATTTCTATTTTAAAAAAAATATCATATAATTATTAATTTTTTTCGAAAAAACTACCTCTTTCTCTTTTTTCAATATTTTCTTTTTGTTTATTTAAAATGAAAGCTTGATGTTTAATTAAATCTAATTCATACGATACATCATAACCTTCTTCTATTTTTCTCTTTGGCAGCTCTTTTAGTTGTGACAGTAATTCATCAATTTTGGCATCTATTTGTTCATAAGTTTGAAAGTTCTCAATCAATTCTTTTTCTTTTTCTATTGTTTCAATTGAATAATTTTCTTCATCAATAAGGATTTCTGTGTTCAATTTCGAATCAAATTTGACTTTAAAATCTTCCTTCTTAAAATAAATTTTTTAGGTCACCTTAAAGAATTAATAACTGAACATTTTAAAATTTTAAGCTTACTTTAGATATTTTATAATGCTTACAAAACAAGTTTATGTTTTCATCCACTTTGCCATTTTTTAATTTTTTTTCTTTTTTTTGTTCACAATCATCAAAATTATGGTCTTGGTATGTAAACTTTAAATTTAAATAAATTTAAAAATTAAGTGATCATTCCTCATTTTAAATTAAGTTACATTCATCCTGAAAAATACTATCTAAATACAAAATTAAATAATTATAAAAAAAAAAAAATTTAAACGATTTAAATCGCTTCCAAATGTTAAGCAAAAGATTGAGTTTGACAAAAATTTATTTTTTAAATTCCGAGGCAAAAAAAAATAATCCACTTATTCTTGTTTTTAGGGGACTGGTGTTTTGGTCTGGTAAAATTGATACTTGTGTTTTATGAGTGTTAGATGCTTAGAAATATGATTGAATTGATGAGTTTTGAAGAATCTTTATATTCTTTTTAGAGCTAAATTTTTAGTCGAAAATCTATCAAAGCCTTCGGGTCATGATATTGCTGGATCTGTTAAAATGTTTCTTTTTTTTCATTGATAAATGAGTAAAAATCACATCTTAAATTCATATAATTAAATTTGATCTCTAACTTTAATTTTTCAAAAACTGTGCAATTATATATAAAAAATTAAATTGACAAATTGAACTTTATGATCAAAACTTACTGATCATGTTAAAAATAATTATTAAAATAGGGTTTATAAAATTTATTACAAAAGCATTATTTAGGGGTGGTCAATATTGTGAACAGCTGGTTATACTTTTTATTCAAATAAAGTTTATGAACAAATAAAACTTTTGAATTTTTTTAGTTGATCATAAAATTAAACCATCTAAAAGATAACTAAAATCTGACAACTTCAATTTGTTATTTGTTATTTAAACTCTAAATTGAATTTTTTAATTAAAATATTCTCAATTCGTTTGAAATCTTAAAAAATAAAATTAAAACTCAAATGAATTTTAATTATTTGGAAGGTTTGAACCACATACAACTAATCCCCATCTATTGAATATTGGACTTCGTCTTTCTTCTTTTTCTTAATATTTGCAAGAATACTAGAATGAGGTGTTGTGGCGTCAAAATGAGTGATTAGTGGCACATGAATCAAAAAATTGAAGAAAAAGAGGTATCGGTTTATGGAAAAACTTTCTTCTTTAGCCAGATTCGTAAACTAAAAATCATTATTTTTTTAATCTTTTCATATTTTTTTAATAAATACTCTTTTCACGATTTGATAAAACTGCAACTAGCCAACTGTGATTCAAATTTATTATTTCTATCAATACCTCATCGTCATCAATTTCGGCGTTGTCCGACTTTCTGATTAAATGATCAATTTGTGCGCCAAATTTCTTCTCAGTTAAAATTTTAGTAAAGTGGAATATAAATTTGCTATTTTAAAATAATTTTTTTACCTTTTAGTTTTAAAAATTTCAAATTTATTGCGTTAATAATTTTGGGAATATCTCCGCGACTGGTAGAAACTTTTATTCCCTTATTTTTATCACTATAAGCAGTTAAATTCAATTCTTTTTCCAAAGAAAACAATTCTTTCAAAGCGTCATCATCATCGATCTCAGTATTATCAATTTTCCTGACTATTTTGTCGATCATATATCCAAGTTTCGTTTTACCTTTTAATAAAAATAAAATAATTCTTAGCTTGAAAAACTTCATTCCTACTTAGAGATTTAATTTGGTCAAAATTGGTCGCCATTATTATAAAAGAATTGTTTAAATCTGACGAAAAAAATTTTAGCCATCATCATCGTTGTATCGGTTGTTTATTTCTATTTTCATTTTAATTTAATAAAATGAATAGTTTTGAAAAGTTAAATTTTATTCTTCTGAATGAATATTTTTTTTAAACAAAAATTTTTAAAAAAAGCATATCTTGGAGAATTTTCACGATTGTAGATTGAATCTTTAAAGCACGCAATTTACCAGCTTTTTCTTAGTTTCTCATTTCTTAATAATGCGAATAAATTTATTGAAAAAAGAATTCAAATTTTTCTATAGAAATTTTTTTAAACAATTCAAGTAGTCAGAAATATTTTATCTCATAAGTTTTCGAAATTTTATTTCGGACTTAAAAAGCCTAATCATCTATTTTAATAACAAATAGTATTTTTCATTTCCTTTGGATTTTGCTTAGTTTGTAAAAATAAATAAAAAAAATTCAAATTATAAGATACTTTTCAGGATATTTATATCTTAAAAATAAATTTTAAAAACAGTAGAATTAATAAGATTTCTGATCTCGAATAAATGACTAAATATTTGATCATAGTAATTTATTTTATTTTTATCACAAAATTTTAGTAAAGACAAAATCATTTGGAAAAAAAAAATTTTTTTAAATTGTTGTAAAATTTAATTATTTTTTGGGGAAGTATTTCTTTTCATCAGCTAAATATTTGGCAAATTGAAGTTCATGATCAAATGTAAATTTCAAATCAAAATTTTTAGTTTTTGATTTAAATAAAAAGGTATTTTTTATCAATTTTTTAATAATAAATGACTAAACTTTATTAAACATTATTTGTTTAATCTATAATTAGATAGAAAATTATATGAATTTTTTTCTGAAGTAAATAAAATTCTTAATCAATATTTTGAAATTTTGCAATACAAAATTTAACTTTGTTTCGTCGTCATATATTTTAATTAATATAAAAATATCATTTAAAGTCATAATTTGGATACCTTAATGTCGATTTTAAATTTGTCTTTAAAGTTTTCAAATAAAGATTTTAGAAGAATCAATTAAAGGTCAATTAGAAAAAAAAATATTTGTTTTTTTTTTAATTAAAATAATAAACATTTTATGTTTAATCTAAAAAAAAATAAAAAAATCTAGTTTCATCATTCTTATTAAAATTTTAATTAATTAAATTTTGATCATTTGATAATGATCATGAACTTCAAGTTGCCAAATATTTTTTTATTAGCAAATAAAAAAAAACTTTCTAAATAATTTTTTTTGTAGCTAATTTTTTTGTTTACAGAAAAATTATTACTTATCACCAGAAAGCAAAAAAAAAATGACTATAAAAATTAATTCTTTTTTGATCTTCATCTTTTTTTTTTGCTGGTTCACAAATTACATTTTAATTAACTAATACTTGAATTTCTTGAAAAGCTTGGTTAGGTTGAATTGTGTTCATTGCATTTTCATTTCGAGAAATAGGTTCAAGAGTTGCTGGTTTTGGATTCGGTAAAAGTGTATCTTGATTCACTGCAAAATCTTCAGGGCTGGAGATTTAGCCTACTGGACATCGCTATAGTATGTTTACAAAAGAAGTTTTTAAAAAAATCAGCATTAAGAAAAAATAATTAGAATATAAGTGAATATTTTTTTGGTAAAAAATAATTTTTCTTTAAAGAAAAATAAGCCAAAAAATAATAGCCTTAAATAAAATTATCTGGAGAAAGAAATAAATGCCTTTTTTTTGCTGTTTGAACCGGCTAGCTTCCTCTTTTTTTTGTTCAGATCAATTATTAATGCTAAATTATTGATAGTTGTTTTTTAAATGTGCTTTTGTTTTCCAGGATTTTTTCTAATAGAGGACTAATGAAAGTACCTTTGGAGTCACAATTTTCATTACTGAAATTTATTTTTCTAAATCGTATTAAAATTATAAATTAAACATAATTTACTTAAAAAAAAACTAAAAATCAGCTGACAGACGTTTAAATCGACTTTGAGTAATTTTTTGAGTCAGAAAAGGATGTTTTGTACAATTCGAAATTTTTATTTTGAATTAGAACAGTATTTGGATAATTTAGAATATTATGGTATGAATTTTTGATGAAAATGTGAGTTCCGTAATCTGGTTTCTAATTTAGAACTCAATAATTCTTTGTATATTAAAATTCGGTTCATAAAGTGACAAAGAATAAAAAAAAAATTTAAAAAGTTAAATAAGAAATTGATTTTTTTTTTAATTGAATATTGAAAAAACGAGCATCAAACTTGATTTTTAAAATAAATTCAATTTATTAAATTAATTAGGTGATTTATTGAAAAGTGAGTCATTTTTATATTCATCTAGTAAAATTAATGAAAAATTAGTTATTTTAGTTAATGAATTAGCTCAAAATATTTATATAACTTTAATGATGTTTAAAGTTCCCAGTTAAGTTTTTTATTTAAATTTTTTAAAAGAGCAGTAGTAATAAGAGCAAAAGAAAAATGGTACAAGTAGCGGCGCAGCCAGAGAGGCATTTATGGGCGTTCAAGCCCTTCTTTTCAAAAATAATAAGTGATTGAGCCTGCCTTTGAAAAATTATTTATCTAAGAGGTAATAATTTGGAATAGTCTAAGAATTTTTATAATAAAATATTAATTATAAAAAAAATTTAAAGTTTTGAAAAGAAAATTTTGAATATTTTTTGATCACATGTTAAAATTGAATGTCAATTTTTTGAAAAATTTAAATATTTGAATCAAATTTAGATACAAATTAACTAAAAATGGTACTAATCAAACTCATTTCGTCCGATCAAAAAACAGTTAAATTGCTTTCAGCAGATAACTTGGAAAGTTTTTTGGTCAAAGGTATTTGATTAGCTTATATTTTTAATTAAAATAAATTTAAAATTTAAGCTGAACAAAAACTAGGATATAAAATAGAAAGTGTATTTCACGAAATAGATGGTACAGAAATATTGGATGAAAACAATTTTAAAATTCTACTCGATAACTTCAAGGAAATTACTTTGATTGCTTCAAACACGAAATTAAATTACCAAGAAAATCAAACACCAAGAACAAAAAGCAAAATTAATCCTGAAAATGCTCTTCAAATTCAAAATTTAGATTTAAAAAAAACTAAAGAAATGGAAAAAAGTAAATTTTTACAAAATTTAGTTCAATCTTAATAAAAATAAAAAACGAAATTAAGACGATGACGATGATGATGGGATTAAATATTTTTTCAATGAATATCAGCATGTTTTAGATTTTTTACAGAATATCAAAAATGAATTAAAACCCAAACTTGTCCAGAAAAATCAACTATCTAAAAAATCAAATAAAACATTTTTATAAATTGAGCTCTTTACTAAAGTTTGATATCATTCAAATCCAAAATATTTATTCATGCTACTGAAAAGAATTTATATCATATTTTAAATCAGGACTAAGGCTAAATTATTTTCTAATTAATAAAAATAATGCGTCCTAAGCTATTCAACAAGATAATTGGGGAGTGGCTCATATCTAAAATCTCCTATTCCAAGAGTTTATTTGAATAAATCAATCTTTACTCTTAGTTGATTAATTGGGGTTTTTTGTGGATTACAAGCAAAACATAAAATCATTTATTAATCATTAACTATTTTTAAATTAAATCAAGTTTTTCAGAGTTCTTTTGATCAGACTTATCTAAAAATTTTAAAATTAGTTAGATTTTTTCAAAATTTAATCAAACTTATTTTATCACCAAACAGAAATAGAAATGTTGATTTTTTTTTTTTTGTTAACTCAAATCTTATTAATTAGCAGAAATTAAATTTCAATTGGTGTTGAAAATCAATTTGACAATTTGGGAAAATTATTTGGACAAGGGATTTGCAGCCGGAAAGATAGACCATGTTGAATATCATAACTAAATCTAAAGTATTGTTTAACCATGTTTCTAATTCTGTTAGGACAATTCCTCTTAATATGTCGCTCCTGATAAAAAAACATCTCATTGTAAGATTCTCAACTGTGTTGTTTGTCCTTTAATTCTTACTTGTTGAATTAAGATACGATCCATTGCTTAGATTATTTAACAACTTTAAATAACTGGACATATATGTCATGTTAGCGTTTAGTTAGCTATTAGTTAGCTCATAGGAATTTATTGCTGTCACAACGTTATTTTTTGAATTTCCATTATGTTTGATATGAGATTCTAACTTTGGCGTTTTTAGGTTCCTGATTCCTACTTCTGTTATCTGACTTATTGTTCGTTGATTAAACATATTTCTTCTTCGATCTCTAATCCCACTAAATCCAAAAAGTAAACCTTCGTGTTCTCTAGCTCTGAGTACCAACAATTTTAAAATTAAAAATTCAATATTTTAATGAATGTAACTAAAATCTATTTTTCACTTAACAAATTTTACGAAATTTTACGTTCGGATTGGCCATCGCACTCTGGGTGGTAATCGGTTGTTCTTAGCTTCTTAATGTCTAACTTTTCATAAATTAATTATAATAACATTGATTGAAAATTTTTTCCTCTATCACTAAGTATATACTCTGGTATACTATATAAACATATCCAAGAAGAGATGATAGCGTCGGACATTGTTTCAGCAGTTGATATAGGCAGTGGAATTGCTCTTGAAAGCTTGGTGAAAGCACAAACCATTACCAAAATGTAAACATTGTCCCAATTAGACTAAGGGAATGGCACGGCCATATCAATTGTTACTATATGATTGAGTTTTTTTGCCACAAGTCGCCTTAATTCACTCATTCTATTTGGCTGTGTAATTATCACTATTTGGCACATATCACACGTTTAAATAAAATTTTTAAAAGCTGCTTTTAAACCTGGACGATAAAATCTACTTAAAACTTTTTTCATCGTTTCCTTGATACCCAAGTGTCCACTATATTAAGAACAGTGACCAACACGCTGTATTTCTGGTATCACATAAAGGATATTCGTTTTTTCACCAGTAGTACGTGCTGAATATTAGATGAGGCTCTGCAATAACTCTGCATCTAAATTGCACAGTTAAATTAAATTCTTTTTAGAGTTATGCATTTTGCTGCAAAATGCAGAGTTTTTGCAGAGCCTCATCTAATATTCAGCATGTATTTTGCATTAGTTAGAATTTTGCAGAGTTATTTAATCAAATGCAATTCAAAGTGTAAAAAAAAAATATTATTCTATCTTCTTTTCAAATCCTTAACTTAAAGATCCCCAAAATTGTGTGAATTGATGCAAAAATGAAACAAAAAAGGTAACAAGCAGAAGCTTCTTCAGATTCAAAATAAATTAAAATAAAAATATATTAAAAATAATTAAAAATGACCAATATTTAGAAAAATCTTAAAATAAATAAATCGAAATAAAGAGTGACAGTTAAGATTTAATTAAATAATTTCAATCGGTCATGTAAAAGATCTACTTACTTTAAGCCAAGGGATTAAAGTGAAAATGAATTTGAAAAAAACTTGTGGTTCTAACCGAGTCTTAGGAACTGGGCAAGCCCTACCGTGAATCCTTGCAAATTTTACCGGGTATACAGTGCATTTCTAAACAAAGTTAACAGGCTGCTTAAGCTGTTTAAAAGCTGCTCTTAAACACTGCTTAAACTGCTCATAAACGCTGCTTAAACCGGTCATAAACACAGCTTAAGCAATGTTTCGAAACATTGTTAACTTTCTTTAGGAATGTACTGTATACACCACAGCCCCGGTGAAATTTGCAAGGATTTACGGTAGGCCTTGCCATAGTTTTTTATGGAGTAGAAAAGATAAGAGTAAACTTTTCGCCTAGAATAAAAATTTTGATTCCAAATACAAACGTTCTGAAAACCAAAATCATTATCCATATCGTTTTTATTAGAAATGGGTTCTCTAGTGTTTATTATGAGATTCTAACTTTGGCGTTATCTGATTTCTCCTTCTGTTATCTAACTTATTGTTCGTTGATTAAACATATTTCTTCTTCGATCTCTAATCCCACTAAATCCAAAAAGTAAACCTTCGTGTTCTCTAGATCTGAGTACCAATAATTCTAAGTTTTCTAAGTTACTTGTTGAATTAAGATACGACCAGAGATTATGTGAACAATTGTTCACATTTTCCACTAGACACTTTATATCTTTCAGTAAAAAATAATATTAATTTAATTTTTTTTTTTTAATTAAATTTTATAAACTAATCCAAAAATAAAATAAAAAAATTGGAAACTAATAGTTATTTATTTGAAATTCTAGTTTTTAAATTTTTTTAAAATATCGATCAAAAAACATTAAAAATTATTAAACAGGCATTGTCCTTTTAGAAAGTAAAATTTCATTGATAATAACGTTTACCTAGCAAACTCCCTAATGGGGTGCTGGTGTAAAATAACTGAGTTTCGTGGAGAACTTGAGAAAGATTACAATTTAACAAAGAATAAATAAACAGCAAAATGTAAAAAATTTTACATTTTTACATTTTCATTTTTTTAGATTTTTTGTGCATTATTTCATAAATTTTTATTTTTAACTTTGCTAACTAAATAATTTGAAAGAGTTATTTTTTTATTTTCTGAAATATTGCACAAAAATTTAAAAATATGAAAATGTAAAAATGTAAAATTATTTTCATTTTGCCAAATAAACGTGATTAAAAAAATTTTCTAACAAAAATTTTAAAATTAAAAATTCAATATTCTAATGAATGTAACTAAAATCCATTTTCCACTGAACAAATTTTTACACAATGTGGATATTTGACTTGATTTTTTAACCGCTTATCAATTAAAAACATAAATAGATCTACAGTCAATCCTCGGTATAACGAACTACTTGGGCGGAAAATTCGGTATTCGTTATATCGAAATTCCCATATAAAATGATAGGGACCAAAAAATTTTTAAACCAAATTTTTTTGAAAAAAATCGGTAACAGATGGTTGCTTGGTAAAGCTACTTTCAATTATTAAATTTTCAATATTAAATAAAAAATTAATTACATTAGAATTATCATCTTTTTTGGTTAAAAAAAATTGTTTCAGTTCATTTATTCTATATGTATGCTTTTTTATAATATCTATCTTGACTTCAAGAGATATACATTTTCTCTTTTTGCAAACTTGTTTTTCATTCATTTTTATCAATTAGAAATTTTAGATAAACAATAATTAGTAATTGTCAAGTATTTATTTACTATTTTTTATTATCAAGGTCATAGTGAGTGAATCGAGCGAAATTATAGAAATCAATATAAAATTTTATTGGTTAAAAATATTAAAAAATATTGCAATTTTGGAGTGAAAGATTGAATAATCTATTATAATTTTATTTATATCCAATTAAAAAAAAAGTAAAACGAAAATAAAATTCCGCTCAATTTACATTGAATTCACTCAAGATGTGTTAAATAACGAATGTCATTTTTTTAAAATTCGTTATATAAAGGTTTTTTTCTTAAGAAAAGTATTACTCGGTTTTTTTTTCTTAGTTCGTTATATCGGGATTTCGTTATTAAGAGGTTCGTTGTATCAAAGAATATTAGCAATCTTTTTCCTTTAAAAAAATCGGTTCCTGGATTCATATTCGTAATATAGAGGAGTTCGTTATATGGGGGTTCGTTATATGAAGGATCGACTGTATCTTTAAATAAAACAATCTTTTATTACCAAGCATTTATTCTATGAAAGAAAAAAGAAATTATTGGATTAATAAAACTAAAGCCCGATATTAAAAAAATAAAAAAAGTATAAAAATAATGTTATAAAATTTTAAAAAATGGATGAAAATATTAAAACTGTCTAGTTAAGTAGATTAAAGAAAGCTCTTCGGAATTCATTGATGTCCAATTTTCCATCACCATTTAAATCAATACTTGAAAAGAAAGCTTTAACTTCATCTTCGCCATAGCTTCTACCCAAGCGACTGTTTAGTCTTAAAACAGCCTTTTCAGCTTCACCTATTGAAACAGAATTGTCACCATCAACATCCAATTGATTGAATATTTGTTCGGCCAAAGCAGAAATTGAAACTCTTGAAGCAGATGATGATTCAGCACCAAATGAAGCTCCACCACCAATGCTATATCCAGCACCTGAAGCTCCACCACCAATGCTATATCCAGCACCTGAAGCTCCGTAAGATGCTCCACCAGCCGAATAGGAAGCAAATGAAGCGCCAGCTGATGCGGAAGAAGCATCATAGGTAATTCCCAATCTTTGCAAATATGATCTGTATTCAGCCAAACCTTCACGGTCCAAATCGATCAATCTCAATGCTTGCACATCTCCTTCCAATTCATACAAACTGTTGTATCTGTAGTTGGCAGCCAACACAAGACCATCTGGAGTTTTGATGTCTGTTACAAATGATGGTAGTTCACCTGATTGTTTCAAGCTGGCACCGTATCTTGATACATATTCGGCTGGATTAGCTCTAATTACGCCTAAATATTTGATTTCTTTTCTAATGTTCACTTGTGGAGCTTCCCATTGAACAATTACATTTCTTGGCTTAACAACAACTGGATCGGCTTCAGCTGGCTTTTGGAATATGACTCTTCGTTTAACTTCTGAGTATGGCAACCATCTTTCAATGATCACTGATTGTGGTTTAGCTGGAAGAGGAGCAAGTCTTTCAATCACTACTTTTCTTGGTGGTGGTGGAATGCGTTTGCCAGAAATAGTTACCACTTTTCCTGTTTTATTCAGAATAAATAAATAAATTTAATAAAGACATGTTAAAATTTAATTTTTGTTGTTGAAAACACTTACGTCCAACTTGGGCAGGTGGTTGTGGTGGAGCTTCACGAACAACTAGCGGTTCTGGAGTAGCTGGTCTAGCTGGCTGTTGACGGATAATTAGCGGTGGAGCTGGAGGGGTCAAAGTGTTTGGTTGTTGTTGGATGATTATTTCACCCGGAGCTGGTGGAGTTGGTGGTCTCAAGTATCTAATGGCCAATTCTTGAATGTATTCCAATTGTTGAGCAGTTCGTTTGGTGATCAATTCAGGGTTTGAGTCTTCATTGATTAAATATTGAGTGATTGGAATAGTGCCTCTCCAGTTGACTACTTCGGCTTTATTGGCCCAAATACCACGTTGACCATTGACAGTTATTTCTTCTGATTCATTCACAGAAATTGGATCAGATGATCTCAAAATAGCTTGTTCAATTTCACTCAAATAAACTGAACTACCACCTGCAGCACCAGAACCATAAGCTAAAGAAGCACCAGCACCTGAACCATAAGCTACTGAAGCACCAGAACCATAAGCTAAAGATGCACCAGCACCTGAACCATAAGCTAATGAAGCACCAGCACCTGAACCATAAGCTGCGGAACCAGATGAAGCGACCAGAGCTGATCCGGCTGATGAGCCATAAGATGCGGAGCTACCATTGGCAGCACCCAATAATAAATCTGAAGCTATTCTCGATGTAGCATCACCTGCTCTTGAACTCGTTGAAAATGCATTTGCATCTAACACAGAACCAACTGCATAGACTCCTCCAGAACTTGCAGCGTTAAATGAAGCTCCGCTTTTTGTCAAAGCATTACTTATTGTTGTTTCTTCATAGTTATAGCTCATTTTTAGATTTTCTTGACGGAATTTTTTATTTTAACAATGTATCTTATTTGTCAAAAATCTATATGTATTTATATATTTTTTTTTATTTTGGAATTTAGTTTTTATTAAATATTTTCGTTTGTTTTTCATTAATTTAGCTTCATAAATTAAATGGCTAAAAAATAGTAAAAAACAATCCTGCCATGGTTGAATATTGCTTTCAAATATTTTCTAAACAGTAGTTGTTTAAAGAAAAAATTTTTTCTATTATTTTTTAATGATTTTTTTTTTTTTACATTTAATTATTTTTTTTAAAAGCCTTGTTATCAATTTTATTTTTTATATTAATTTTATCTTTTTTCTTGGTTTTAATTATTCTTTCGTTTATCTTTTTAAAACAATTTTAATTCTAAAAAAATTTTTCTTTACTCTCATAAAATTGAAAATTTTAAAAAAATCAAGACTTAATCTTTGCTCCATTCATTAATTGATCCAATAAAAAATGTTTTAAATCTTCAAATTTTTTTCAAAAATTTACAGATTAATATGAAAGATAGATTTTTTGATAATGCATTTTCAAATATCCGACAATTTTTTACTTCATTTCTTTATTTGATGAATTATTGTTTAAAATAAATTATTTTTTAAGATTATCATAAGGATGGTTTGAAATATATATTTAATCAAAATGAATATAATTTATTTTAAAAAGTAATTTTAATTCTCATTAATTATCAATTTTAATAATTCGTTTTTATTAAAAAATATTCTAACAAATAAAAGAAAATTAAATTAAATAATAACAAAGTTATTTTTAGGGGAAGCGAAATTAAAATTTTTTTTTAAATTTAATATAGACAATATTTTCAAATCTAAAATTAAATAAATAAAAAATTAAACATTAATAAGATAAAACGTTCAATTTAAATTATTTAGAGTCTTAATTAATACAAAAACTAAAAAGCCTTCATTTCATATGAAGAAAAGAGAATGCTATCTATTATTTAAAAAAATTAATTATTCGAAGATGATTTTGCAATTAGAAAATTCCTGCAAAAAAATTTTAGTTTTGAAAGAAGAAAGAAAATTAAAACAATAAAAAAATTGAAATGATTTTAGAAAAATCTGAACGAGCAAATGAAAAGTGTTGTAGAAGTAATTGGTTAATTAACATTCCGATTTTAAAATGATTTCATTGAAAAATAAAAAACAAAAAAAAATTTGTCTGACAAAAATAAATTTTGATTTAATGAAATAAATTGATAATTTAGATAAACTAAAAAAATTAAACATTACAATTTCAGAGAAAAAAAAATATATAAATACATATAGATTTTTGACAAATAAGATACATTGTTAAAATAAAAAATTCCGTCAAGAAAATCTAAAAATGAGCTATAACTATGAAGAAACAACAATAAGTAATGCTTTGACAAAAAGCGGAGCTTCATTTAACGCTGCAAGTTCTGGAGGAGTCTATGCAGTTGGTTCTGTGTTAGATGCAAATGCATTTTCAACGAGTTCAAGAGCAGGTGATGCTACATCGAGAATAGCTTCAGATTTATTATTGGGTGCTGCCAATGGTAGCTCCGCATCTTATGGCTCATCAGCCGGATCAGCTCTGGTCGCTTCATCTGGTTCCGCAGCTTATGGTTCAGGTGCTGGTGCTTCATTAGCTTATGGTTCAGGTGCTGGTGCATCTTTAGCTTATGGTTCTGGTGCTTCAGTAGCTTATGGTTCAGGTGCTGGTGCTTCTTTAGCTTATGGTTCTGGTGCTGCAGGTGGTAGTTCAGTTTATTTGAGTGAAATTGAACAAGCTATTTTGAGATCATCTGATCCAATTTCTGTGAATGAATCAGAAGAAATAACTGTCAATGGTCAACGTGGTATTTGGGCCAATAAAGCCGAAGTAGTCAACTGGAGAGGCACTATTCCAATCACTCAATATTTAATCAATGAAGACTCAAACCCTGAATTGATCACCAAACGAACTGCTCAACAATTGGAATACATTCAAGAATTGGCCATTAGATACTTGAGACCACCAACTCCACCAGCTCCGGGTGAAATAATCATCCAACAACAACCAAACACTTTGACCCCTCCAGCTCCACCGCTAATTATCCGTCAACAGCCAGCTAGACCAGCTACTCCAGAACCGCTAGTTGTTCGTGAAGCTCCACCACAACCACCTGCCCAAGTTGGACGTAAGTGTTTTCAACAACAAAAATTAAATTTTAACATGTCTTTATTAAATTTATTTATTTATTCTGAATAAAACAGGAAAAGTGGTAACTATTTCTGGCAAACGCATTCCACCACCACCAAGAAAAGTAGTGATTGAAAGACTTGCTCCTCTTCCAGCTAAACCACAATCAGTGATCATTGAAAGATGGTTGCCATACTCAGAAGTTAAACGAAGAGTCATATTCCAAAAGCCAGCTGAAGCCGATCCAGTTGTTGTTAAGCCAAGAAATGTAATTGTTCAATGGGAAGCTCCACAAGTGAACATTAGAAAAGAAATCAAATATTTAGGCGTAATTAGAGCTAATCCAGCCGAATATGTATCAAGATACGGTGCCAGCTTGAAACAATCAGGTGAACTACCATCATTTGTAACAGACATCAAAACTCCAGATGGTCTTGTGTTGGCTGCCAACTACAGATACAACAGTTTGTATGAATTGGAAGGAGATGTGCAAGCATTGAGATTGATCGATTTGGACCGTGAAGGTTTGGCTGAATACAGATCATATTTGCAAAGATTGGGAATTACCTATGATGCTTCTTCCGCATCAGCTGGCGCTTCATTTGCTTCCTATTCGGCTGGTGGAGCATCTTACGGAGCTTCAGGTGCTGGATATAGCATTGGTGGTGGAGCTTCAGGTGCTGGATATAGCATTGGTGGTGGAGCTTCATTTGGTGCTGAATCATCATCTGCTTCAAGAGTTTCAATTTCTGCTTTGGCCGAACAAATATTCAATCAATTGGATGTTGATGGTGACAATTCTGTTTCAATAGGTGAAGCTGAAAAGGCTGTTTTAAGACTAAACAGTCGCTTGGGTAGAAGCTATGGCGAAGATGAAGTTAAAGCTTTCTTTTCAAGTATTGATTTAAATGGTGATGGAAAATTGGACATCAATGAATTCCGAAGAGCTTTCTTTAATCTACTTAACTAGACAGTTTTAATATTTTCATCCATTTTTTAAAATTTTATAACATTATTTTTATACTTTTTTTATTTTTTTAATATCGGGCTTTAGTTTTATTAATCCAATAATTTCTTTTTTCTTTCATAGAATAAATGCTTGGTAATAAAAGATTGTTTTATTTAAAGATACAGTCGATCCTTCATATAACGAACCCCCATATAACGAACTCCTCTATATTACGAATATGAATCCAGGAACCGATTTTTTTAAAGGAAAAAGATTGCTAATATTCTTTGATACAACGAACCTCTTAATAACGAAATCCCGATATAACGAACTAAGAAAAAAAAACCGAGTAATACTTTTCTTAAGAAAAAAACCTTTATATAACGAATTTTAAAAAAATGACATTCGTTATTTAACACATCTTGAGTGAATTCATTGTAAATTGAGCGGAATTTTATTTTCGTTTTACTTTTTTTTTAATTGGATATAAATAAAATTATAATAGATTATTCAATCTTTCACTCCAAAATTGCAATATTTTTTAATATTTTTAACCAATAAAATTTTATATTGATTTCTATAATTTCGCTCGATTCACTCACTATGACCTTGATAATAAAAAATAGTAAATAAATACTTGACAATTACTAATTATTGTTTATCTAAAATTTCTAATTGATAAAAATGAATGAAAAACAAGTTTGCAAAAAGAGAAAATGTATATCTCTTGAAGTCAAGATAGATATTATAAAAAAGCATACATATAGAATAAATGAACTGAAACAATTTTTTTTAACCAAAAAAGATGATAATTCTAATGTAATTAATTTTTTATTTAATATTGAAAATTTAATAATTGAAAGTAGCTTTACCAAGCAACCATCTGTTACCGATTTTTTTCAAAAAAATTTGGTTTAAAAATTTTTTGGTCCCTATCATTTTATATGGGAATTTCGATATAACGAATACCGAATTTTCCGCCCAAGTAGTTCGTTATACCGAGGATTGACTGTAGATCTATTTATGTTTTTAATTGATAAGCGGTTAAAAAATCAAGTCAAATATCCACATTGTGTAAAAATTTGTTCAGTGGAAAATGGATTTTAGTTACATTCATTAGAATATTGAATTTTTAATTTTAAAATTTTTGTTAGAAAATTTTTTTAATCACGTTTATTTGGCAAAATGAAAATAATTTTACATTTTTACATTTTCATATTTTTAAATTTTTGTGCAATATTTCAGAAAATAAAAAAATAACTCTTTCAAATTATTTAGTTAGCAAAGTTAAAAATAAAAATTTATGAAATAATGCACAAAAAATCTAAAAAAATGAAAATGTAAAAATGTAAAATTTTTTACATTTTGCTGTTTATTTATTCTTTGTTAAATTGTAATCTTTCTCAAGTTCTCCACGAAACTCAGTTATTTTACACCAGCACCCCATTAGGGAGTTTGCTAGGTAAACGTTATTATCAATGAAATTTTACTTTCTAAAAGGACAATGCCTGTTTAATAATTTTTAATGTTTTTTGATCGATATTTTAAAAAAATTTAAAAACTAGAATTTCAAATAAATAACTATTAGTTTCCAATTTTTTTATTTTATTTTTGGATTAGTTTATAAAATTTAATTAAAAAAAAAAAATTAAATTAATATTATTTTTTACTGAAAGATATAAAGTGTCTAGTGGAAAATGTGAACAATTGTTCACATAATCTCTGGTCGTATCTTAATTCAACAAGTAACTTAGAAAACTTAGAGATATTGGTACTCAGATCT
>QEOQ01000191.1:895219-921340 GCA_010279815.1 Brachionus plicatilis
GGCTTTAGTTTTATTTAATCCAATAATTTCTTTTTTCTTTCATAGAATAAATGCTTGGTAATAAAAGATTGTTTTATTTAAAGATAGATCTATTTATGTTTTTAATTGATAAGCGGTTAAAAAATCAAGTCAAATATCCACATTGTGGTAAAATTTGTTAAGTGGAAAATGGATTTTAGTTCATTAAAATATTGAATTTTAAATATTAAAATTTTTATTAGAAAATTTTTTTTATCACGTTTATTTATTTTTTGTTAAATTGTAATTTTTCTCAAGTTCTCCATGAAACTTACGTTTTAATGACTGATTTGATTACGAAAACTTAGAGATATTGGTACTCAGAGCTAGAGAACACGAAGGTTTACTTTTTGGATTTAGTGGGATTAGAGATCGAAGAAGAAATATGTTTAATCAACGAACAATAAGTCAGATAACAGAAAGAGAAATCAGATAACGCCAAAGTTAGAATCTCATAATAAACACTAGAGAACCCATTTCTAATAAAAACGATATGGATAATGATTTTGGTTTTCAGAACGTTTGTATTTGGAATCAAAATTTTTATTCTAGGCGAAAAGTTTACTCTTATCTTTTCTACTCCATAAAAAACTATGGCAAGGCCTACCGTAAATCCTTGCAAATTTCACCGGGGCTGTGGTGTATACAGTACATTCCTAAACAAAGTTAACAATGTTTCGAAACATTGCTTAAGCTGTGTTTATGACCGGTTTAAGCAGCGTTTATGAGCAGTTTAAGCAGTGTTTAAGAGCAGCTTTTAAACAGCTTAAGCAGCCTGTTAACTTTGTTTAGAAATGCACTGTATACCCGGTAAAATTTGCAAGGATTCACGGTAGGGCTTGCCCAGTTCCTAAGACTCGGTTAGAACCACAAGTTTTTTTCAAATTCATTTTCACTTTAATCCCTTGGCTTAAAGTAAGTAGATCTTTTACATGACCGATTGAAATTATTTAATTAAATCTTAACTGTCACTCTTTATTTCGATTTATTTATTTTAAGATTTTTCTAAATATTGGTCATTTTTAATTATTTTTAATATATTTTTATTTTAATTTATTTTGAATCTGAAGAAGCTTCTGCTTGTTACCTTTTTTGTTTCATTTTTGCATCAATTCACACAATTTTGGGGATCTTTAAGTTAAGGATTTGAAAAGAAGATAGAATAATATTTTTTTTTTACACTTTGAATTGCATTTGATTAAATAACTCTGCAAAATTCTAACTAATGCAAAATACATGCTGAATATTAGATGAGGCTCTGCAAAAACTCTGCATTTTGCAGCAAAATGCATATCTTTAAAAAGAATTTAATTTAACTGTGCAATTTAGATGCAGAGTTATTGCAGAGCCTCATCTAATATTCAGCACGTACTACTGGTGAAAAAACGAATATCCTTTATGTGATACCAGAAATACAGCGTGTTGGTCACTGTTCTTAATATAGTGGACACTTGGGTATCAAGGAAACGATGAAAAAAGTTTTAAGTAGATTTTATCGTCCAGGTTTAAAAGCAGCTTTTAAAAATTTTATTTAAACGTGTGATATGTGCTAAATAGTGATAATTACACAGCCAAATAGAATGAGTGAATTAAGGCGACTTGTGGCAAAAAAACTCAATCATATAGTAACAATTGATATGGCCGTGCCATTCCCTTAGTCTAATTGGGACAATGTTTACATTTTGGTAATGGTTTGTGCTTTCACCAAGCTTTCAAGAGCAATTCCACTGCCTATATCAACTGCTGAAACAATGTCCGACGCTATCATCTCTTCTTGGATATGTTTATATAGTATACCAGAGTTTATACTTAGTGATAGAGGAAAAAATTTTCAATCAATGTTATTATAATTAATTTATGAAAAGTTAGACATTAAGAAGCTAAGAACAACCGATTACCACCCAGAGTGCGATGGCCAATCCGAACGTAAAATTTCGTAAAATTTGTTAAGTGAAAAATAGATTTTAGTTACATTCATTAAAATATTGAATTTTTAATTCTAAAATTGTTGGTACTCAGATCTAGAGAACACGAAGGTTTACTTTTTGGATTTAGTGGGATTAGAGATCGAAGAAGAAATATGTTTAATCAACGAACAATAAGTTAGATAACAGAAGGAGAAATCAGATAACGCCAAAGTTAGAATCTCATAATAAACACTAGAGAACCCATTTCTAATAAAAACGATATGGATAATGATTTTGGTTTTCAGAACGTTTGTATTTGGAATCAAAATTTTTATTCTAGGCGAAAAGTTTACTCTTATCTTTTCTACTCCATAAAAAACTATGGCAAGGCCTACCGTAAATCCTTGCAAATTTCACCCGGGCTGTGGTGTAAACAGTACATTCCTAAAGAAAGTTAACAATGTTTCGAAACATTGCTTAAGCAGCGTTTATGAGCAGTTTAAGCAGTGTTTAAGAGCAGCTTTTAAACTGCTTAAAGAGCCTGTTAACTTTGTTTAGAAATGTTCTGTATACACTGCAGCCCCGGTAAAATTTGCAAGGATTTACGGTAGGCCTTGCCTAGTACCTAAGACTCGGTTAGAACCAAGTTTTTTTCAAATTCATTTTCACTTTAATCCCTTGGCTTAAAGTAAGTATATCTTTAACATGACCGATTGAAATTATTTAATTAAATCTAAACTGTCACTCTTTATTTCGATTTATTTATTTCAAGATTTGTATAAATATTAGTCATTTTTAAATATTTTTTATATATTTTCATTTTAATTTATTATGAATCTGAAAAAGCTTCTGCTTGTTACCTTTTTTATTTCATTATTGCATCAATTCACACAATTTTGGGCATCTTTAAGTTTAGGATTAGAAAAGAAGATAACGTAATGGTCCGATAAATATGACATGTCATTAACAAATTTAGTGACATGTCATATGCATAAATATTGCTATTTTTTATGAAAATATTATGCATATTCGCTTTTTGTTGCATGTCACTAAAAGCGAATATTTCAATTTTAAAAATCAGTGTTCACTCAAATATTACATGTCACTAAAACAGGGTACTCTGTTTTAGTGACATGTCATATTTATCGGACATTTACGTTAGAATAATATTTTTTTTTTTACATTTTGAATTGTATTTGATTAAATAACTCTGCAAAATGCTAACTAATGCAAAATACTCTTTGGCACATATCACACGTTTAAATAAGATTTTTAAAAACTGCTTTTAAACCTGGACTATAAAATTTACTTAAAACTTTTTTCATCGTTTCCTTGATACCCAAGTGTCCACTATATAAAGAACAGTGACCAACACGCAGTATTTCTTCGAACAGTGACCAACACGCTGTATTTCTGGTATCACATAAAGGAGATTCGCTTTTCCACAAGTAGTACGTGCTGAATATTAGATGAGGCTCTGAAAAAACTCTGCATTTTGCAGCAAAATGCACGTCTTTTAAAAGTATTTAATTAAACTGCGCCATTTAAATGCCGAGTTATTGCAGAGCCTCATCTAATATTCAGCACGTACTACTTGTGGTCTGGCGTACAAGTATCATGGACCTTTTGAAATAATGGCTAAACATCCAAGCTGAGGGAATTAAGTAATCAAGCGTGTGAATCAAAATAGATCAAAAGCCTTTTTAATTCATAAAAATCGATTGAAAAATTATTTTAGTCATTTTAATCATAGTCAAGATAAAGCTGATAATCAGTCGAGTTTAGATAAAAATTCAGTTTTAATTCCATCAGACAATTCAATAGTTGAATTCGAGTCTGAGGTTCCAAAACCAACTGCGAAAAAATCAAAAACTAATAAAAAGCAGTTAAAATTTTTTGAAACAATTGACGAGCCAGGTGAGAAAGATTTAGGGCAACAAGTGCTTGAATACCTAGTTGACGAGTCCAATGAAGAATTTTAAAACCAAAATGATTAGTCTTTTAGGTCATATGTTAAAAAAACAAATCGTGAATATAAACGATCGAGTCAAAACCAAGAAAAGCATATCAGAAGTATCACTCGACCGCGCAAAGCTCCTGATTGTTATCAAACTTAACTTATCTAATTTAGTGTTATTTTAATTCGAATTCGTGTTCACTATTAGTTAATTTAGCAGCTTTTCAAGTTTTTAATTCATAAAAACAAGTTTTGTTATCAAATTTGAATTCGAAACGTTCACGTGATCAATTTTAAAATTTCGAATTAATTTTGCTCGTACTTGTAATTCTATTCATTTCTAACATTAAATAAACAAATATATATTTTTCTCTCGAAAATTTTAGAATTTAATAAAAAAATATTAATTAGAAATGGCCTTTTTATGTACGTGTGATTTGTCGAACATGAACGATATAAATCAAAATCGAGACATTTTTATAAGCAATTTCGTTTGCAACGTATGGTCGTCACACTGGTCGACCGTTTGAAGCCGACAAAATCACATACCAAACAGACAACAACCTAAACTGGGGTCCAGAGCATCACGCGAAAGTGTTATACTCGCTTAATGATGCACACCATTTAACAAAAGTAATGTTTTTGCGATTTTGTTACCCCAGCTGTCACGAACAGGTTTTTGAAAAGCTAAATGGCGTTGAATGGCCTGTTGGATCTGGCAAGTTTTTAAATTTCAAATTTAATTGTAATTATACTCGACAACACCATTTGCTCGTGAACGATACGTCATTAGAGACGCCGCTACTCAAACAGACTCACCAGAAACAGCCAAAACAAGTACTCTTACAAGCAGAGCATTCGATTCAACATCTTCATTGTCAGACTTTTGTTTTGTGGACGCCCGAAGATTTTATGATATATGGACAATAAGTACTCGATTTTTTGCAACAACGGCGATGCTTCGACCGTAATTGATGTAAAAATTAGTGCAAAATATCAAGAGTCAAAAACAACAGTTCGGTAAACAAAATGTTGGCAAGATTTATGTTAAACCAAAAAAGAATCGATTAGGTTTATTTTTTTTCACTTTTTTTGAAGCTAATTGCAAGTTTTCGATAATTATTAAATTAATTTGAGTTAATTTTTAATAAAGTTTAAGTTTAATTCAATTTATTGTTAAGAGCCTCGGAGCGAATCTTGCAAAAGCCATGTTGTGCCCACCAAAATGGTCACTTAATTTTGCTAAGGAAATTTAGTTTATTTTATTTTAGTATATAAACATTAGCTGCTAAAATATATAATCTCGTGTTTTTATTTTCTTTTCATTCATTATTATTTTACCATCAGAATAAAAGTTTTGAATCAAAATAAATTTATTTTCATTTATCCCCAACTCCTAAAGCGGACCCCCGGAAGCCGCAAGCTTAACACATCTTTTAAAAGGATAATTTTAATTTGGTTTTTTCAACATAAAGCCAATTAAGTATTTGATAACAATCAAATCAAGTTTAAAATACGATGAAAAGTTAGTTTATTATACGACTAATGATATTGAAGACTATAATTATTCAATTAAACAGAGCATATCGTAAAAAAAACAATTTAACAGAAATAATTTTAGAATTTTAAGAAAATTTTCTGATAAATTAAGAGTTGAAAAGCTTTTGAAATGATGACTGGAAAAAATTAAAAAGAAAACAAATTTGAACCGCTTTTCATTAAAAAAGAAAGAATTTTTTTTAGGCAGAAGGCAGTCATTTAAAAGCCACCAGTTAAAGTCAGACCCAATGACCATCTTCCAACACTGGCACTCTTCGGGTGTAATTTTTAGTGTTTATTTCGAGCTAACTATAGTTTTTAAGCTCCATGGTTCCCATTTATAAATAAATGAAGTCTTTTTGAAAAGTAATACACCAATTGATTCATATAGATATTTCATGAAACAGAAAATTTAGTTAAATTTAGTTAGTCAGGTTCACATATTTACTTGAGCTCAGCTCACATATTATGAAGATTCGCAAAGGATCCAAAACACAAATTGAATGCAATAATTACACTAGATGCTTTGTGACTTCAGTTCATTCTGAAACCCTGATTTATTTTGACTGCTGAAGTTCTTTTAACAAAATAAGTAAATTAAAAGAATATAAACAGTGAATCACACTGCTAATTTCATTTGTCCTAAATCCCGAAAATAAATTAATGAAATGAATAATTGATGAACAAAAAATATATTTTATTAAAGTGGCTTGCACTATTATCTATTCGAAAGCTCATGGCGAAGTTGTAAACAACATTTTAAATAAAAGTAGGAAGTAATTCAATGATTTAATCATTCATAGACAAATATGAATAGCTTTTTAATGATACATGTAACAGTAAAATTAAAAATCAAAAATGTTGCTAAATTTGAAACGTTTTAAATCAATTCTTGTGATTATTCTGTTTTCTATTGTCACTAAAGCAGTTAGCGCAGTTTTAGAAGCAGAAATTCTAAGAATACAAAAAGAGAAATTTTATGATCAATTAGATAAGATGCTTTTGGAACGTATTGAAAAGGATTTGCAAAATCCAGATAAAAAAACTAAAAAAACTTATACCTACACCAAACAAGCCAAATATGAATAAATAATTAAAATCATGGAAGGGGCTTAAAATAAAAAAACTAAAAAAACATCGCACGAATACAATCTATAACGTGATTAAGACGTTTTTTATATCGGTGATACAGTCAAACCTCGTTATAACGAACTCTATGGGCGGAAAATTCGGTATTCGTTATATCGAAATTCCCATATAAAATCAGTGGGACAAAAAATTTTATTTATTATTTTTTATTATCAAGGTGTTAATTAACGGATGTCATTTTTTAAAATTCGTTATATAAAGGTTTTTTTTCTAAGAAAAGTATTACTCAGTTTTTTTTTTATTAGTTCGTTATATCGGGATTTCGTTATAAAGAGGTTCGTTGTATCAAAGAAAATTAGCAATCTTTTTCCTTTATAAAAAATCGGTTCCTGGATTCTTATTCGTAATAAAGAGGATTTCGTTATACGGAGGTTCGACTGTACCAAAAATATACGCTAAACAGAGTTGTTCTAAAGTCACAAGTCTCAAATCAAGTCCAAGTCCAGACTTTAAAACTTTCGACTTTTTAATGACATGGACTTTTTTTTGGAGACTTTCAAACAACTCTGATGTTAAAGATCGTAAAATCTCTTATGTTTTGGCAAAATGTAATTTATTGTTCATTTTTATATTTTTACATTTTTACATTTTTGAGAGAAGAAAAAAAATCTCAAAATCAAAAAATCTAAAAAAATTTCCATTCTAGAATAGTAATAATAAATTCGCAATTACTTAAAAAGGAGTTTTAGAAAAATTTAAATGTAAAAACCAAGGATAATTTTTTGAAAATCCCTTTTAATTAATTGCGAATTTATTATTACTTTTCTTGAATGAAAATTTTTTTAAGATTTTTTGATTTTGAGATTTTATTTTCTTCTCTCAAAAATGTAAAAATGTAAAAATATAAATTTGTACAATAAATAACATTTTGCCTATGTTTTTATTTTTAAAGAAATTTTTCTTTAATTAAAAATAAATTAAAATGTTAAGTCAAAAAATCTGTGTATGTAATTGTTTCTTGCTGGCCAATTTTTTCATTATTTTTGGCTGTATTTGTTTGCAATAAATTTTTCGAATGTTTTACAATTTCATCAAAAATTGTTTTTCTTTTTTTATCTTTCGTCAAACAACTAATTTTTAATATTTCGTAAATAATTATTTTTTTCGACACAACTTTGGGTAACTTTCTTAGATTCCTGAATATCTCTTTCATCTAGATATTAGACAAGATTAAAATCGAAACTTAAAAAGAAAAAAAAGTTCTTTTACCCATTCATCGTTTCTTATATAATCCAAGGGATCATGATTATGAACTGAATTTTTAAATTTTTTTGTACAATCTATGTCTTCACTGCAGAGTTCTTCTAAGTCGATGCTAAATTTTGTAACTTCACGTAATGTTTCAACAATGGTTCTATTTTCAGCAGATGAAAAAAAGTCTAATTTTTTAAGGTTCGCTAGTTTTTTATCACCAATACGCCATACAAGCTCGTGGTCCAGGTGAATCGGAAAGTCGTCCTGAATATTCATATCAGCTCCTTTGTGTAGCAAAAAAGTCAAAGTTAGGTAGTTTTTATTTATCACTGCCAAATGCAATGGTGTGAAGCCGCAATAGGATTTAAGATTCAAATCAATTTCAAGGTTCATTACTAAGATAAAGACCAAACCAAATGTACCAGGGAGACTTGATGCATGGTGGAGAGCAGTGTAGCCTTTTCTGCTATCTGATATATTTATTTTTAGCTGAGGAAAATAAATAAGCTCTCTCGTCATTTCATAAGATCTATTAAAAACACACAAATGAATTGGTGCATAGCCCTCGTGATTCTTTTGATTGAGCAAATCGTAGCTTCTATTTCGGTCAATGAACTTGACCAAGACTTTAAGAAGCCTTGTGTTGTTGTTAAGGCACGCAATATGAAGTGGGTTGTTGCCATCATAATCACTTATTGTCAAGTCTGCATGGGCTTCTAGCAAAAAATCACACAACTCTATCTCTTGCATGTGACACGCCATCAAAAGTGGACTGAGACCTGCTTTATTCCTGGTGTTGATTGAATTTTCTTCCGGAATGGTTGAAATTACATCTACGAAAATTTCCAATAAATCAAAATGTCGATGCATAATGCTCAAGTGGATAGGTGTATTGCCATTTTGGTCAGAGCACTTGAACAGGTGACGCTGAGACTTTATTAAGTCGTGGAAAGATCTACTTTTGGAAAAATTGAGTAGTGAATTGCCCATTCTTTCGGTGAAATCATTCATTTTTTTAACATGAGCATCTATCAATGAAGACTCAATTTTAAAATTAAATTCTAGCTTATCTTTCATAGGTGCATATGAACTTTTCATTTGGACATCTTGGGCTTTGATTTTTTTGAATTCGTGAATCTCCTGGTCAGCATCGCATATCTCCTTAATCTTCCTCTTTGACCAATTGATCTTTTCTTCCGCAATTGAGTGAAATAATAGACTTTTTAGATTATTCCTCTGATCATTGTAATAATAAAAGGCCCATTGTTCACTCGAATACTGAGTGCTAGGCTGCAACAATCGAAAATAAACTTTGATTTTTTTTTCAAAATTTTTTTCAAGCTTTTGGAATAAATCATATTTTGGAGTCTTGATTGCCAAAGCAAAATTCACATGACAATCACATTGACTGAATGTAGCAAATGATCTCCAAGCTAAATCGCCTTTTTGATCCATTTGAAAAAACTCAACTTTTAGATCATCGGGATCAATTAATGTGGTGAACAAAAAAATTTCATCTCCACCAAAAAAAGAGCCTTGATTAGAGCTTATCCTCAAAATTCTTGGCGCTTCTCGATTCGTGATAGATGTATCCAATGGTCCATGGATAGATTGGTTACATTTGGCACTTAAATTCGGGTAAGCGTCACGAATAATATCTGTATAAACCGGCTCAGCAAAGCTTTCCATGAATCTGTTTAATTTGGAGTTAAATATTTTGAGTTCTACTTTTATTCGGCACTTATCTATCTCGCCTAAAATAGTTTCTTCAAATTTTTTAAAATCAGCATCATTAAAAGTCTTTTTTAAAATTTGACTATTATATTTTTTATTTATTTGAAAATAATTATTGTCAATGTATTCATACAAATCTTTTTTGGAAGGCTTTAATATAACAAAGTTTTCTATTTTACACTTGTACGTTTCCATGTCAAAAGGAACCAGATAGCCAATGTTTTCATGTGGCATCATTGTTTTACTCAAAAAGCGGATTGTGTTGTCTTCACAAAAAAGAACATTCGGAGTGAGAGAGTCAGGCAGATTTTGGTCGAAATTTATCACTGAAATTAAGGCATAAAATTCAAATTCAAGGCAAAAATGAATTTTCTTGACTTGCACCTCAAATTCTAGCTCGTGAAAAATAGAATTTGTGGTAGATTTATTGAAACAATTTCTTAAAAACTTGATGCAGCCATTTGGTTGACGTGTAATTTCTATAAAATTATTCATTTTTTCATAAAATTTAAATCAAAAAACTTAATAATTATGCTTCTTTTAGTGTATTTTAAAATATCAAATAAATGTTTTCAGTATTTATAAAGAAAAATTTAAGAATATACATTTTTTATGGGAAAATTCCCAAAATTAAGATTTTATTATTTTTAGAAAGGAAAATTTCCCTCAAATATCTTCAAATTTTTATTTTAAAAAATATATGAAATCTCATTAGAAAAATTACATTAGATAACTAGAAAAATGTTATCATTTGGTTCCATACCGGTAATGTTAATATCTTGATAACTAAATTGTTATCAGCGTTTTATGTTTACTATATCTTGTTATCTATATCTTATTGTCTATGTCTATATTTTCATCTATTTAAGAAAAAACTAAATGCAATATTAAAAACATAATAATTCAATTGATAAATAAAAATTAAAAAAACAAGGTAAAAAAATTAGATAAAAAATTTAAATTTGAGAAGATTAGGTAAAATTTACGAAATAGATGAATTTATGTTTCCCAAAGTCAAACACTTGATGGGTGGTAAATTAATTTTAATTTTCTTTAATTTTTATTGTTTTTGTTTAAAGGCAAAGATTTAAGTAGAGAGGGCATTTTGGTATTTTGAATTGTTGAAGGGATAATACCAGGTCAACTAGATCAGAGAAATGCTATTTCAAAAGCGCCTTCAAATTAAAGAAAAAAAAATTATTTACTTTAATTATTAATTTTTATATCAGTATTAGGGTTGTTAATCGAAATTTTTTAATTTGAAGCTTTTTTCACGACCTTGAAAATCATTTTTTTCTTATTGAGTAAAAAACCTTCAAAATTTTTTGTAAAGTTTGAAAAAATTAAACCGTGAAATTCCAAATTTTCTTATTGTGTAGTTTATTAAATTGGAAAATTAATTTAACACAAAAAATTTCGATATTAGAAAAGGGATTTGTAAAAAAAGGAAATCATAATACAAAAATTTTTAACTTGAGAGTACATAAAATTGAATTAATAAGTGAAAAAAGTTTAAAATTTGTTTTTCATAATAAAATTGACCATATTTAGAGCAGACGGTTCCATCCGATTCGTTTGGTCATTTTGAACTAAACCTGCATTGCTGAAATTTTTTACAGGTTGCTGTTACACAATAAATTAATTCATAAACTTGAGATAAAATAGAAATTTCTTTTTTAAAATGTCTATAAAAATCTAACGGCTAATAAGTTGCATTGTTTTCTGCAACCATTACCAAGATCTTGGTTCAGTTTTTTTTCACTTTTTTTGTTAAAAAAGTCTGGGTTTCAGTATTAAGTAGAATTTGTTCTATCGGTAAGCATTTTTAATAATTTCTCTATTTATAAATCAAAAAATTAAAAAATTGCTTTTAAAGAAGTTTAAGCTGTTGGAATCGTTTCGAAATTTTCGAAGGAATTTCTGTAAGAAGCTGTTGTGATAAGCAGCCTTTTTTACTTTTCTTGTTTGGAAAGGGAAGCGTGCGTTCAAGCGAAGGTTGCGTGGTTGACATGACGTGATGGGATGGTTTAGGTCAGCCAAATTCTATTGAGTGTTTGTTCGCAGACATGGTCTATAAACTCGGCGATTGGGAGGAGTTTGTTAGAGCCTGCAGTCTGATCATCGATTCCCATGATTCGCCATAAACGGGAGTTGAAAGCGTTCATCTCACACTAAGCAGCAGCAGAGGTTGAAGTAAGCACTACGGCGCTGTACGTAAAGTGGCTGAGACAATATGCTCGGTATACACAAATGAGCATCGGCGTAGACCAGCCATTGAGTTTAAGCTGCTTTAGCAAGAACTCGACAGGGCTGACAATTGAGCGTACACGTCTCCATTGGAGATCGAGGTCGAGCGAGTCAGAAAGCTCAAAGCCGAGATACTTATAAGACTTGACTGTCTCAAGCATTTGGCCGAGCAGATAAACAGTAGGAACACTTGAGCCGAGTACGTGCGGGGGACTAATGAAGATCACTTTGCACTTGCCCACGTTTAAGCGCATCTTAATATCAACACACCAGCGTTGAACGGCATCAACTATCTCTTGAGGGATGTTGCCAAATTTGTTTCCTACAATGTAAGCTAGGATGTCGTCGGCGTACTTTAGTAACTCAACTCCAAAAGGCAGGTAATCATTGATGTCGAGTATGAAGAGGAGGAATAGGAAAGGTCCAAGGACACTGCCCTGAATAACACCAGCACGTACATCTCGCCATTTTGATGTCTTACCTCTGTAGACAACTCGTTGCTTACGATGTGACAGCCAAGTTGCAATCCAAGTGATTAGCCATTGAGGAAGCATAGACTCGATCTTGATAATGAGTCGCTCATGGTCAACTAAGTCGAATGCCTTGGCGAAGTCGAAGAAAATTCCTATCACCTTCTGGTCCCCACTGTCTATAGCTTTTCCCCATTCATCTAATACCATAATCAATACATCGGTGGTGCTTCTACCAGTAAAGAAGCCGAATTGCTTGTTCGTGAGAAATATTATGATATTAAAAGTATATTATTATTCTGAGAAAATAAAAAGATTGAAATTTTGCCTTCAAGTAAGAAATTTAAAAAAATGTAGGCTTTTCAAAGTTTCATTTTTTAATTATGAAATATTAAAAAAAATGCATTGTTTCAAAATTTAGTGCGTTTAACAACCCTAATCAGCATCGAGAATCAGGAATTTTATTCAATTTGTTTGCATATTAATTTAAGTTTAAATAAAAAAATAATTATAAGCTAATATTGCAAGCATTTTCATATTTTGAATTGAACTCTTTAGTGAAATAGAATGAGTTTAATTTTTATTTCAGATTTTGAAAAAAAAAGTGAAAATTCTTTTTGTGAAATTTCTTTTTTTAATTATTTAGCTATTTGTTTATCTGTCCCTATACCAACCTTCAAAATAAATTAAATGAAACAAAAAAATTAAAAAAAATGTTAAATAAGATAAAATTAAATGAAAAAAAAATGAATAATTCATTTAGATTTAATTAAATATTCAATCGTTGAAAAACCCGGTCTAGTTGATTTGATGAACCATAGTTCACATAATGTGCGACCGATTTTCCTTCTCGTGTTTGCGGACTATAAGTTTACCTAATTTTTTTGTTTACTTAAAGGTAAACCAAGATTTAGGTGATCAAATTTAATATAAGATGAAAAATTTTCAGATTATTTAAACGAATTGAATAAAATAACTATTAAATTGAATGCCTAATTCTCGATACTGATATAAAATTAAAGTAAATAATTTTTTTGTTTTCTTTAATTTGAAGGCGCTTTAGAAAAAGCATTTTCTCTGATCTAGTATACCTGGTATTACTCTTTCACTTAGAAATGCTTCTTTTTATTTGAGACAATTTAAAAAATTGAAAAGATTTTAGTGATAAAGTCTAATTTTTAAACAAATTTTAGATTCTTTTTTTTTGTTACCATTCTAAAATACAAATAGTTTCTTTTTTTAAATTGAAAATAGAGGTTGTGAAGTTCGTTTCTATTATAACTTTTCAATTCAGAAAAACTTGAATAACTTGTTTACTAAAAGAGATAATTTAGGTTTATTAAATACTTAATTATAAGCAAATTTGCTTAATGCAGTAAAATAGGTCTCCAAAATACTCTGCAATTTTCTGCATTTTGCACACCATCAAAAAGAATTCTAGTCAACTGTGCAAGTACATTTCAGAGAACAAAGTAAAATTTCTGTTCAATTTTCTAAAAAATTTCAAATGCGAAATTTCATTGCATTGTAATTTACACAGTCTTTTAACTTATAAAACTTTCAAATTTCAATTTAAAAAATTGCAAATATGCAATACAATATAATTGCGCATTTGAAATTTTTGAGCAAATTGAGAAAATTGAAAATTTAACAAAAATTTTACTTTACCATTTCAGAGTTTTTGTAGAGATATATTTCCGGATTTAGCAAAGTTGCTTAAACATAACGCATTTTACAGAAATAAATTATTCCTTATCGTAAATAAGTTTATCAAATTTTTCCGAATTGAAACGATCGACTTGAAATGAACTTCACAAGCCCTCGAAAAATTTTAATCGATTGTTTTAATTTTATTCGTATCATAAAAAAAATTTATAAAAAAATATTTATTAAAATTTAAATTATTAATTGAAAAATTTTGAAATTTGAATATAAAAAGACAATAGTATTTAAATATAAATTCATTTTATTTCTTTTCTGTTTCAACCTTGCATCATGAACAAATCTCACGTAGAACTAATTTGTACATTGCCTCATTAAATCCTATGTTCTAATCAAGCAAAAAATTTAAAAAAAATAAAACCAATGAAAATACAGTGGTGATTTGCTTTTTGTATTTTACACTTTTTTACCAAATTTTACGTATTTTACTTTGGTAAAGAAAGGTAAATTTACGAAAATTACGTAAATTTTTAGTAAAAAAAAGTAAATTCTGGTAAAAAGAAGTAAAAAATGGTAAATTAAAGTAAAATAAACCGGTTTTGATATTTTAAATAAGATTTATTGATTTGGCTTAAATTTTTTTTGATAACTAAATTAATTAAGTCTTTTGAAATTTATTAATGAAATTTTGTTCTTTTTAAATTCAATTTTTTCATTCACATTAACTAAATTAAACATAAAAAAAAAGTAAACAATTATGGTTTTTTGAGAGCCTTGTCCATTTTCAGGCTATCAGAAGCCTTCTTCCAACAATTAGCAAAAGTAATATTTTTTGGCACAAATTTTACTAGCTCTCCTAAAATTAGCCATAAATAGGTTTTTTTTTTGAAAACCAAGTATTTTTTAAATTACTTTTAATGTCCAACATAACATGGCTATATTTTTTCTGATAGTAACCAAGAGTTTTATCTGGGTCTTCTTTAAAACGTTCTTTCAATTTATCCCTCAATGAATTAGTAAATTCTTTGTTGTTTACTTAATTCCAAAAAGAAAATGAGTACGAATTTTTTAAATACAATAAAGCTTTTTTCGGCAACGGGCTCAAAAAAAACTTTTAAATTCACAAAAAAAAAAAATTACAAATTGCTTCACTGCCAGAGTCATCAGGCTTATCACTTGAACTTGAAGAAGTCTCCTGAGTTTTTCGCTTTTGTTGAGGTGAGTTTACTTGAACTTGGCTTGAATTAGCACCACTAAAATATGTTTTGAACTCTTGCGTGTCTTAAGCAATTTTTTTAATGCTAGAATTGAGATTGAACAGACTTTCATTTATATTTAAAAGTGTCTTTTCTAAATTCACATTGGTGCCATTAGATTTTTCTTTCAATTTCCTAGTCTAAGGTATTAGTAAATATAAAATATATAATGATACTTATAAATAATTTAAACATATACTTTGTTTTTTGGTACTTTGAATATCTTATTCGACTGAATTACGGCGTCAACAATCAAGTGGTTGTTGTCAATCTCATGCACAAATTTTATAGTAGTATTTTTTATAAACTAAGAAAAATCGAGCAATAAAAAAAGCACATAATTAAGCAATTTTCAGTCAGTTTATTACCTCTTCTCTATCTGTCGGTTCAATTATTTTCGAAACTTCCACACTACCAGCGACCTTATGAAGGTGATGGAATGGATGTTTTTCATTTGGTATTAAAAACTCAATCGCTAACATTTCAATTTCTTCTTCAATTTTATCCTTTTTTTTTTGAGTTTTTTTAGGGGCCTCATTTTCAGAGAGTGATTCACTTTATGTCACTTCTTCTCTTAACTTTTTAGCTTTGGGTTTCGGCTTTGAATTAGATTTCTTCGCTTTAGAACTCATTATTTGCAACAACTAAATTTTAGAATTAATTTTAAAATTTTAGAATAGTCTTTAGAATATACATTATTGTATTCTAAGATTATACAATTTTATTTTAAAGCTAAAAGAAAGATCGAGTGAATCATGCTTTCAAAAATGTGACTTCATATTCATTTAAATACACTATGAACATATTATAATCTCAACAAAATTTCAAAAATGAAAGTTAGAAAACAAAAAAAAAATAGTGAGAAATTTTTAAGAAAAAGAAGAAAAAGAGACACGAAGTTGTTTAAGTTTGAAAAGCAAATTTTGTTTCTTAACAAAAATAGAAAATGCGATCCAAAAAAAATTAGAAGAATTCTAAAATTAACTTGCTCAAAGAACACTTTACCATCAATCGCTGTAATTTTTTTTTTAGGGATTATTTATTATTTAATATTGAGTAATTAGTATAGTAGTAACTGGCACTAATAAATTTTGATAAAATATTTATTAAAAATAAATAGATGAAGTTTATATTTCTTAATTGATGGATTATTTCAAGTAATACCTTGCATATAAGCGACTTTGAGATAACACCATTTTCAGACTTTTTAATGTTAGCACAGACCGAAAATATGTGTCTCTAGATAACGCTTGTATGCAAGGTAATCATAAATGATTGTTTTCAAAACCATAGTTTGAATTATTTTTTAAAAATTTATTTGTTAAGTACATTAAAAAAATCATCGAAAATCATTCAAAAAAAAAGAAAAAAACTAATCCTGCTACAAAAAAACAGTTGATTGATTTTATTAAGGTAAAAATTCTTTTAAATTAAGTTTTATATATTTTCTTTACAACGTAAATTTTAAGAAAAAGTCATTAGAAAACTTTGGCTGTGTATCATCTACTGAACTAGCTTTTAAGATTGAAAGAGAATTAGGATTTCAAATAAGTAGTAGTACGGTTCGTAGATATAGTTTTAGTCTAGGTATTTATGTGCAGTTAATTCAATGGAGAAATTTTAAAATAAAAAAAAATATTTCTACTTAAGGTCTACGTTATCGTCGTTTAAGAAAATGCCATTTATTGACTGATCTACATAAGATACAACGCCTTATTTGGTCCCTAAATTACAAAGATGCTGATTTTGAAAATTACATTTTTGTCGATGAGACCACAGTTAGAGTTTTTGAAAAACCGTTTTATCACATAAGATTTCCTACAAGTTACCCTACTGCAATACCATGTTCATCAAAATTTGAGTCGAAACTAAACATATGGGCTGGAATATCATATAAGGGTGCAACAATTTTTGCAGTAATGATTATGAATTTTTTTATGATATTATTATTTTTAATAGTTAAATTAAAGATATTTAAGGAAAATCTCGATGCAGAATTATACCAAGAGATATTAGGTGAATTTCTATTGCCGTTTGGAGCAACCAAATACGATTTTTTTTTTAAACTGCATCAGGATAATGACCCTAAACATACTTCAGGGCTTTGTTAGACATATCTAGAAACTAATAACGTCTTATGGGTAATTTTAAATGTTCAAAAACTATGATTGAAAGGGGTAAAAATTTTTTGATTTTCTAAGATTAAGTCGCCACCAAAATCTCCAGATCTAAATCCAATTGAACTTGTTTGGAATGAAATGAAAACTTTTATACGAAAAAAAAATATAAAAAACGATGACGACGCTAAACATGCAATAGAAGAGTTTCAAAAGTTACTAACAGTTAAAAAATGCAAATCATATATTAACCATTTTAAAAAAAGTTAAATTTATAAAAATTTAAAATAATTAATAAAAAATTTTTATTATTTAATTTAAAAGGTACCGTATTTCCTTGTTCGATAATGCAGCGCCACAACCTAGAATATTCGCGCCTAAGAACGAAATTTACGTAATTTTACGTAAATTTACGTAAATTTTTGTAAAATACAAAAAGCAAATCACCACTGTATTAGCTTCAAAAACTTTGATATTCTTACCTTTTTCAGCCCTGAGAGCTGGATTATTCTAGTCTATTTATGATCTTGTACTTTTCTCCAAACATCAGCATCAGGAACAAGCGCTTTGGCCATTACTCGAAATATTGATGTGCCGCTTTGTTTCTGCTCAGTCATTTTTTTAATCCGATTAAAGAAGTTTTTGTGCATATAAATTCCTATGTAGCTGTTATGAATAAGTATTTCTGTTGTGTTCGAACCAAATTTTCTTATCTCATCAAACTCTTTTTCAGAACCCACATATTTTAATATTTGCAGGCACAATGGTACAATACTTTGTATTAATGATGGATCTTAAATTTCAAATGAGATAAAAAAATATTAAATTTTGAAAAATTAAAATTTATCTGTCAATTGTTTTTATGTATCTTATAAACAATTGACAGATATTATTTTCTTTTCTTTTAATATTTTTTTTCCCTTTCAAACTCAATCAACATTGAACAATATGGTTCACTAGATGGAGTTTTTCATCGATTGAATATTAATTTTAATCTAAATGAATTATTTATCTTTTTTTTATTTTACTTATCTTATTTAACTTTATTTTAATTTTTTTATATTCATATTCTGGAGAAGAATCAGCTCGGTACAGATAATAAAATAAACAAATAAATTATTTAAAAGTTAAAAAAAGAATTTTTGATATTTTTTTTAAATTTCCAAATATAAATTAAACTCATTCTATTTCAATAAAGAGGTTAATTTCCAAAACAAAAATACTTACAATATTAACTTAAAAATATTTTTTTATTTGAAACATCACGCTTTTTCAATGTTATTTTAGCATTGAATACACTTCGTAATTCAAACACAAAAAAAAAAACCGTATTTGAATCAACATACCGTAAACCCTTGCTCATAGGCGCAGCAGTTAATACCAGGCCCTACAACTACCATAATGCGGCTAATCCCAGTCATTTCATGTAAAAAAAAAATTAAAATTGAATTAAAAAGATTTTTCGCGCCTAAGACAGGATCCGGGATTTACCATGTGGTAAACCCAGGAATTTGTCGTTTTACCGCAACATAAACTGATTCATAACCGCGAAAAAAAAAATTAAAATAAGCATTTAAATGTCGTTATTGGTCGATTTTAATTTAAAGGTTTCGAAACAACCGCATGCGGTAAAATTAAGTTTTTAAGGAAAAAAAAACATTTTTTAAAAAAATAAAAAAATTTAAAAAAGTTGGTCTTGCAATTTTTCTTTTTTCTTTTTTTCTACGCTTTTTTTTGAACTAATTTTTAATCAATTTTTTTTCTTTTTTTAAAAAATGTTTTTTTTCAAAAAAATTAGAACTAAAAACTTAAAATTTATTCAAAACATAAAATTTTTACTTATCTTTACTTTTGGGCTGTAAGAAAGCTATGGCTTTCGCATCTTTCCTTAACCTTTTTGAATAATAATAATAGAGTTTCTGTCAAAAATATAAAAAATATTTTTTTGAATTATGCATTTGATGCAGCATCACAAATTAAACTGAAAAAAAAATTAAAAATGAATTTTTTTATTATTCGATTAAAAAAAATACCAAAATTTGATTTTTTACGCGGCATTATTATTTAGAAAAATTTAAAATTGACTATTAAAAAACTTCAATTGATTAACTCTTGTTTTTTTTAATTCTCATTGTTATTTCGACTCGATATTTAATTTTTATTATTTTTTAAAATATTTACTATATTTTTCTAGTCCATTTTAAATTTTTCTAAATTGTAATGCCGCGTAAAAAATCAAATTTTGAATCAAAAATTACTTTTATTAATGAAGGAAATTTAGTTAGTCTCCTCGATCTTATCCTGGTAAGTGATCCTAACCGTGTGTCACCTATAGAAATTGGCCCTCCATTAGTGACCAGCTCTTTAAGGACCCATTGTAGCCTGAGATTTGAAATCATTTCAAAAGCTTCAAGGCAAAAGCCGTTTGACAGTAGGTGTTTTAATTGGAGAAGAGCAAATTACGCTTCAATGGTTTCTTATTTGATTGATATTGATTGGAAAAAAACCTTTGAGACTTCCTCAATACAGAATAGCTACTCTGCTTTCCTCCAAACATTCTTTCAGGCATCGAGTCTTTTCGTCCAGAAACGAAAGTCTCCTAGAGGATTGACAAAACCGCCTTGGTGGAATATCCATGTTGCCAAGCTTATTCGCCGCAAAAGACGTCTCTTCATAGCGATTCGCACTAATAAGGAAGACTTATTACTATTAGGAAAATATAAACTAGTATGCAAACAAGTGAAGAAGTTAGTCAAGCAGAGTTTAATTGCTTTCGAACTGAAATTGGCACAAGACTCAAAGAGGAATCCGAAGAAACTCTTCTCATATATGAATCGAAGATTTGCTAAAGGTGAAACCATTGCTGCTATTAAAGATTCTGCCGGATTGATCATCACAGACAAGGTAAGCATATGCAGTACATTAAATGAATTTTTCCATTCTGTTTTTGATAAACCGACTCCGTTGGCAATTATTAACCATGCAAAGGAAACTTTTCAAACACGATCACAACCTTGTCCTGGTTTCCGAGTTGAAGACATAGTTACACCTGACACGGTACTTTCCAAGCTTAACAGACTTTGCAGTGACAAAACTACTGGAGTTGATCAAGTAGCTACACACCCCCTCAAAATGTGTGCAGAAGCCCTTTGCGGCCCTTTATCAGATCTTTATGTTCAATCACTGACTCTTTCGGCTGTCCCGAAAGAATGGAAAGAGGCAAATGTGTCGCCTATCTTCAAAAAAGGTAGTAGAATGGATGTAACTAATTACCGTCCGGTCTCGCTTACCTCTGTTCCTTGCAAAGTATTGGAATCGATTATCAAGGACTATATTGTCAAGCATCTGATTAAGAATAATCTTCTCTCGAAAAAACAACATGGCTTCGTTCCTAAAAAGGCTTGTTTTACCAATTTACTAGAAACTGTTGACTTTTTGAGTGACGCAATGAGTCGAAAGGTACCTACTGATGTATTTGCGAAAGCATTTGACAAGGTCTCACATGAACTACTCCTGGTAAAATTAGCTGCTTATGGTATTCCAGTTCTTATAGTTGATTGGATTCGCTCCTTCCTATCAGGCCGAAATCAACGAGTCGTTACAGGCAGCGTTGTTTCCGATTGGAAGCCAGTTACTAGCGGAGTGCCTCAAGGATCCGTTCTTGGTCCTCTTCTCTTCGTTTTATATGTCAATGACTTGCCTGATGTATGCAGATCTATCTGCAAGCTTTATGCAGATGATACAAAGCTAATGAGCCATGTGACCAATGAGGATGACTTCAAAATGCTTCAACAGGACCTCGATAATTTAGTAGACTGGTCATTGTACTGGAAAATGAGCTTTAATCAGTTTAAGTGTTTAAGTATGCATTTTGGTATTGAAAACAGATGTCACGACTACACTATGGATGGTCAAAAGCTAGCAAAAACAAGTAAAGAGCGTGACTTGGGAATTATCATTACCAGTGACCTAAAATCAGGAGAACAATGTAAAAGAGCAGCAGCGAGAGCTTCGATGGTAGCATCAAGAATAAAAAACACATTCACCCACTTCTCTCTTGAACTTGTAAATCTGCTCTTTAAGTCATTCGTTAGGCCGCATCTTGAATTTGCAGTCAGCGCTTGGAATCCTTATCGACGTTGTGATATAGAAACACTTGAGCGTGTTCAGAGAAAATTTTCTAAACTTGTCCCGGAACTAAAGTCGAAACCATATGCAGTTAGAAGAGAAACTCTTAATTGGATAACACTTGAAGAAAGACGGCAGCGTGGAGATCTAATTCAGCTACATAAAACGATCAAGTTGAGTTAATACATGGAAGCCAATTACTAGCTTCAAACGGTCTTGACAGTCCAGCAGGTCATACGAGAAAGGGTCAGTTAGCTATTGAGAGGCAGATCATTAGAAATTGTATAGTTCGATATAACTTTTTTACAAACAGGACAGCTGGTAACTGGAACACAATAGACAAAACAACTAGAAGCACAGTCAACACGAATAAATTTAAAAATAGAATTGATAAACTTCTCGGATATAGTTAAGCTGAATATGACAACTGGACGTAGGCTGTTAAAGCAGATCGTCTACTGACGGTTCTGCTCGGGATCTTCGATCCCCCACAGCTTGTATACTACTACTACTACTAACTACTGGCAAAAATTAAGTTACTAACACTTAAACTAAGGACTTTTAATTATTCTTTTCTCCAGAGAGACTGTGTAGCATTCCAGCTTCTCACTACTGTGATACGCCGCTTACAATATTTTTAATATATAATTTAATTAAAGTTAAATATTAACTTAGTAAAAAAATTGAAAATATTCAATTTAACTTTTCTTGATTATTTAAAATTAAAAAAATCTGAATTAAAATTTTATTTCGAGAATAAAACCAAGTATTAATTTATTTGGAAGATTTTAATTATTAAGCCCGATAAAAGAAAAAATTGGTAAATTCAGTAACTAGTTCAGTAAATTGAAGAAAGCTCTGCGGAATTCGTTAATGTCCAATTTACCATCACCATTCAAATCTAGAGTTGAAAATAAAGCTTTTACTTCATCTTCTCCATAGCTTCTGCCCAAACGACTGTTCAATCTTAAAACAGCTTTTTCAGCTTCACTGACTGAAATAGAATTATCACCATCAATATCCAATTGACTGAAAATTTGTTCAGCAATTGATGATCCACTATTTAAACTGTATGAAGCTGACGATGAGCCAATTGCAGCTAAAGAGGCATTTGTGGAGCCATAAGAAGCTCCAGCAGAGTATCCGCCACCAATGCTATATCCAGCACCTGAAGCTCCGTAAGATGCTCCGCCAGCCGAATAGGAAGCAAATGAAGCGCCAGCTGATGCGGAAGAAGCATCATAACTAATTCCCAATCTTTGCAAATATGATCTGTATTCAGCCAAACCTTCACGGTCCAAATCGATCAATCTCAATGCTTGCACATCTCCTTCCAATTCATACAAACTGTTGTATCTGTAGTTGGCAGCCAACACAAGACCATCTGGAGTTTTGATGTCTGTTACAAATGATGGTAGTTCACCTGATTGTTTCAAGCTGGCACCGTATCTTGATACATATTCGGCTGGATTAGCTCTAATTACGCCTAAATATTTGATTTCTTTTCTAATGTTCACTTGTGGAGCTTCCCATTGAACAATTACATTTCTTGGCTTAACAACAACTGGATCGGCTTCAGCTGGCTTTTGGAATATGACTCTTCGTTTAACTTCTGAGTATGGCAACCATCTTTCAATGATCACTGATTGTGGTTTAGCTGGAAGAGGAGCAAGTCTTTCAATCACTACTTTTCTTGGTGGTGGTGGAATGCGTTTGCCAGAAATAGTTACCACTTTTCCTGTTTTATTCAGAATAAATAAATAAATTTAATAAAGACATGTTAAAATTTATTTTTTGTTGTTGTTGAAAACACTTACGTCCAACTTGGGCAGGTGGTTGTGGTGGAGCTTCACGAACAACTAGCGGTTCTGGAGTAGCTGGTCTAGCTGGCTGTTGACGGATAATTAGCGGTGGAGCTGGAGGGGTCAAAGTGTTTGGTTGTTGTTGGATGATTATTTCACCTGGAGCTGGTGGAGTTGGTGGTCTCAAGTATCTAATGGCCAATTCTTGAATGTATTCCAATTGTTGAACAGTTCGTTTGGTGATCAATTCAGGATTTGAGTCTTCATTGATTAAATATTGAGTGATTGGAATAGTGCCTCTCCAGTTGACTACTTCGGCTTTATTGGCCCAAATACCACGTTGACCATTGACAGTTATTTCTTCTGATTCATTCACAGAAATTGGATCAGATGATCTCAAAATAGCTTGTTCAATTTCACTCAAATAAACTGAACTACCACCTGCAGCACCTGAACCATAAGCTAAAGATGCACCAGCACCTGATCCATAAGCTACTGAAGCACCAGAACCATAAGCTAAAGATGCACCAGCACCTGAACCATAAGCTAATGAAGCACCAGCACCTGAACCATAAGCTGCGGAACCAGATGAAGCGACCAGAGCTGATCCGGCTGATGAGCCATAAGATGCGGAGCTACCATTTGCAGCACCCAATAATAAATCTGAAGCTATTCTCGATGTAGCATCACCTGCTCTTGAACTCGTTGAAAATGCATTTGCATCTAACACAGAACCAACTGCATAGACTCCTCCAGAACTTGCAGCGTTAAATGAAGCTCCGCTCTTTGTCAAAGCATTACTTATTGTTGTTTCTTCATAGTTATAGCTCATTTTTAGATTTTCTTGTCAGAAATGTTTTATTCAAAATGTATCTTATTTGTCATAAAACTATCCTTATTTATACAATTTCTGCGAAAATTTTATGCTCCTAGTTTTTAATGTGTTTACCAATTTAGTTATCTAATTTAAAGATTGTTTTCTTCGAAAATCATTTCTAGAATACAAAATATTTTCTGTAATGCTTTCTTCAACTTCTATGATTGAATTTTAATTTTATATAGGAATGTTAATTAAGCAATTTAGATACATTACTATTTTAAGACCTTGATGATTTAAAACAAAAATATCAAAATAAATTCAAAGATGTGATATACTAAAATATCCAAAATTTTTAAAAAATAATTTATTTTTTAAACAAATATATTAATTATTTTAAACAAAAAATTTTTGTTTTTCATTTTCTCACAAATATTTCATACATGATTGATTCTTTAAAATAACTAAAAACTTTCTTTAAAAATTTTATTTTTCCGAAGATTTTTTTATTAATTTTCTTCACTTTTTATTAAATTAAGATATAATTTTCTAGATATTATTTTAAATTTTGATTATAAGACTTAATTTAATTAATTCTTTTTTTTAAGAGTCAAAAAATGATTGTTTTAAAATATATATATTCTGAAATTATTGATACAACAAAATTGAAGTTATTGTTATTTTTTTTAAAGTTATATCCAATGGTCTTTTGATCTACTGTATTTTCTGCATTACACTGATTTTTTTTCTAATTTTTAATTTTAGATCCTGAAGAATTTTCACATTTTCTTTATCTTTATACTATCAACAAAAATTATTTTAATTTTTTTTATTTTTATAATTCCATAATCAAATGTTAAGATCCAAGTCTTCACATCTCTCTTCTTTTTCTTTTCTAAAGAACAATCGTAAGCTGAAAAAATGTTTCATTTCAATTTTAATTTTTTCTCTTTTTTAAACAAGAGCTAAGTAGATTTTTAACAAAACTAAATATTTTCTTTTTTTTATTGGGTAATGTCTTTGTTCAAATGATTGCCAAATTTGTGATCAAGTTAGTCTGGGTTCGTGAGCATCAAAATTTATCAAGAATAGGTTTTCGATGATCACACGATTTTTGATTGTTTTTTGATCCATAAAAATAAATTATGCTATCATTTTTTTATGACAATTTTATTTTTCGGAACCATTTTAAATGAAAAAATAAAATAAAAAATAGGAAAAAATGAGACAAGATACTGGAAGGTTTGCTTAAAAAGTTTCACATCCTTTTTTTATCTCTTTTGTGACGGCTGGCACAGAATTAACTCTTTTTCTTATTGCAAAGCTTTATTTAATCATAGTTGACTTTGAATTTTCAAATTTTAATGAAAGAAGAAAGTAAGACTTAAGTCATTTTTCGCCCCCATACTTTCTGTTATGGAAGAGGACATATTGTGGCTAATTTTGTAGAGAATTTTATCAGCTTTTAAATAAGCCTATTGGCTTCAAAAACAAAATATGGGAACACTTTCATTTTGGGTCCCAAAAGTTCTTTAAAACATGCTGTTCGCAAATTTTTTGAAATAAAAATTACCACACAATGATAAAAAATCATCTTTTTATTTAATTTAAATATTTTATTCAAATACAATGTTTATTTATAATTAAAAAAAATTAATTATTTAAAATTTGAAAATTCAATTTTTCCTAAGATAGAATGCACTAGTAATTTTTAGATTTGGATTTGTTGTTTTATAAGAAAGAGGACTTAAATCATCAAATAAATACAATCTTTTTGAAATAGAGTACACCCCAAGATAATGATTAACTTTAAAAATAGTATAAAATAGCAAAACATAATTGTAACCATTTATTTCTATTTCATTTTCCAATTCATTGCCACATATTTCTAAGTTTAAACTATTGTTTACTATTAAAAAAGGTGGATTTATATTTTGAGTTAAAAACTGTGTCTTCACTTCAATAAGCTTTTTTTTATATCTATTTCATTGATGCTTTTTAATTGAAATTGAAGTTTCCAACCCTTGTTTAACAAAACTTATCATTTCACCGCCATAATCATGGTTCCTTCCACAAAAGCAATTTGCAGAGCACATGTAAAGCTGTTGCGACTGTAAATGTATA
>QEOQ01000191.1:922845-1128892 GCA_010279815.1 Brachionus plicatilis
CAATTTACATTGAATTCACTCAAGATGTGTTAAATAACGAATGTCATTTTTTTAAAATTCGTTATATAAAGGTTTTTTTCTTAAGAAAAGTATTACTCGTTTTTTTTTCTTAGTTCGTTATATCGGGATTTCGTTATAAAGAGGTTTGTTGTATCAAAGAAAATTAGCAATCTTTTTCCTTTATAAAAAATCGGTTCCTGGATTCATATTCGTAATATAGAGGAGTTCGTTATATGGGGGTTCGTTATACGGAGGATCTACTGTAATTCAAAAAATAAATTTAAAAAAAATTGTTTTTTTTAAAGAGTCAATTTTTTTTCATATATAAAAATCAATGAAGGAAAATATTTTTTTTTCGAAAACCCCCCATTCCGCTAATTTTTTATCCCTTTTTTGGAAATCAAAAAAAAAATTTTTAAACAATTCTGAATTTTTTGAGGAAATTGGGGGCAGAATTAACATTGAAATGTTACGGTCTCCTTTCTTTAGTTAACCTATTGAACTTTTTTGAAACTATTTTTACCAACTAACTGGAGCGAGTGAGCCAAAACATCTTACATGAGTTGGAGTGTATTGTCCATTTTTTCCCTAAGTTTTATTTCTAATTATTTATTAAAAAGACATTAATTAATCAAAATATCTGGAGAAAATTACGGTGTAAGGTATTAGGGTTAAAAGGATTAAAAGGTTCTTTTACATATTTGATCAGTCATGGCTTCTTTGAGAATTGGTGCTAATGAAGTGCAACAAGATGGATTCGTAGCAGTTGATCTACAAAATGATTGCTTAATTGGTTTTGACTATATGGAAAAAGTACTAGGAACTAGGAACAAGCTTAAAGAAATTTATAGTTCTCTTAGTGGGGAAGAAGTAGAAAAGACTGAAAAAACAGACTAGTTAACCAAGTATAATTTTTTCAAGAAGAACTAAAGAATATGGATTCATTCTATCTGAAAACGAGGATACATATTTTCCAATTCGATGAAAGAACTTGTTGCAATTTTAAGATGCATCAGATTAACAAACTGTGATTGAAAGTGATTAAATACAACTAACAATAATTCTTCAGCACTTGAAAATAGAAATCAAAAATCAATTAGATGAACTTATAGAGATTAACATCAAAGAACCAGGCAATTCAGGTTGGGCTTTACCCCTTGTGCTTCTAAAAAATAAAAATGGCAAAATAAGGTAATGCAATGATTACAGGCATCTAAATAAGATAACAAAGAAGGACAGTTATGGTATACCAATATTGGATGAAAGTAACCAGGTTTCTCTTCATGTAATGCGGAAAATTATCATCACAATCCAGAAGACCTTTAATTTTAATTGTTATAACATATAAAATATGTTATTAATTCTAAAAAAACGTTGGATTTGGGCTAAACTCTTAGGACCCAAATCCAACCCGAGTTAACACGAGTTTACGGTAAAAGACAATTAAATGGGGTGGTATTTAAACTATCACTATTTTAAATAGAAATCGTCACTAAATTTAATCAATATTTATCACTAATTTTAATGTAAATCATCATTATTTTTTATTGAAAACATCACTAAAAATAATCACTATTTAAAATAGAAATCGACACTATTTAAAAAAAAATTCGTCACTATTTTATAAAAATACTATCACTAATTTTGCTGTAAATCATCACTATTTATAATAAAAACTTAACTATTATTAATAAAAGTTAAACCTAAATAAATGGCTTAAAGTACCAATATTAAAGATGACTAATTATAGAATAAGAAATCAAATAATTGAACATTAAGCAAGCGAGGCTCTTCGATTTCGCTTGAATCACCCGATGTATCATCATCGCTGTAGTACGTTAGAACACAAGAGTCAGAAGTTGATGACATTTTTCAAAATCAAAATCAATTGATACGAGTACTTTTCAGACTTGATTTTAAGTCACAAGTCTTAAGTCAAGTCAAGTCAATGACTTAATAAATCCCTATTTGATACCAATAAAGTAGTTTCTTCCAATTTGACCTATGTGGTCTATTAATGTAACCAGATTATGAAAAAATTCTTTCAACTGGTCCAAATGAAGCAGATATTGATAAAAATTTTTGTGCAAGTCATAACTTTGACTTTAAAAAAAAATTTTTTAAGTCGAGGCATAACTGAGACTTAAATTTTTGTGACTTAGACTTAAAACTGTGACTTAATACAAGTCTGGTACTTTTATTTATATATAAGAGCACAAAGTTTGACCTTGATAACACTAATTTAGGTAATTTAGCTATAATTAATAGTGATATGTTCTATTTTTAGGTTAATATGTCTATAATTAGAATCGATATCCATATTTAAAGTGAGCTTTTAAATAATTTGATTGATCAATAATTAATTTGACTATGTTATCTATTCTCTGATCGAGAATCATTATTTAAAGTATGTATGTATATTTTTTTTATACATGTTAATAAAAATAGTGACGATTTCAATTAATAATTTAATTTTTTCTTGTTTTTTTTCTTTGTAATTTTTTTTTTTTACTTCTTTTTTCAAACATTATAAATACTAAGAAGGGTTAAAGGAGTTGCGCAAGCGGTCGATACAACCTTTTTTTAAAATTTTTAAATTTATTTTAATTTTTAAAAAATAAACTACTACAAAACAAACATTAAAAATAGTGACGGTTTAATATTGCTCCAATTAAATGTCTATTTTAAAATTAAGTAAAAAATTCAGTTTGCTAAAAATATAAAAAATATCTATAAAAAAAGCTAATTATTTTGTATTACATTACAAGATCTGGTATTTTTTTCCAACCTAGTTTAGGCTTTTGACCCGAAAATAATTTTTTACCTGAAATAAATAAAAATTGAAATTTTAGTTTGAAGTCTGATTTACTGTATGAAGATAGTCCTGTAAGAAGTTTATTCTTATTGAATGAATTTTAGCCTGGACCAAAATATTTATAAAATTGCTTTTGATATGTTCACAATTTTTTTTTTCTATTCAAAACAAGCTTTAAGACTATTAAAGCATAAATTTAGTGTTTTTTTTTTGAAAATTTTTCTTAGAAAATTCATTATCTTTTATTTTCGATTAAGCCACTTATCGAATGGGTCCCGGTAAAATGGTTTATGACCAGTTATCTGGCCCCGTGGACAGGTTCAAACACTATAAAAAAGCTTAATGATGATACAAACAGACACAACTACTCTCACTTGAATTTTTTATTCTTCAATCAAGGCTGACTGAAATGAAAAGAAATTTTACATTACAAATTTTATTTGAATAGATATTAAAAAATTATAAGATTAAAAATTTAGTTTAAAGCTAATTTTAAATTATTTGATTTTTAATCGAAATAAAACTTAAACATTTATATTTCTAATATATTCCAGTTGACTTTCCGCCTGGGGGATTTTTTACTCTAGTCGAAGATCTGATCGGCTGATCATCCCATTGATCACCACCTAAAATTTACAAATAAATTCCATTCAAAAATTAATTTATTAATGTTTTTAATTACCAAATGAAATGGACGAATCTTGAAGATTTCTTAGTCCACTTTTTGTCAAAGGCCTTTGATGAGTACTTCCATTTTGATTTTGCTGGTTATCAGTTGTTTTAGGAGTTCCATTTTCAGTCTTTAACTCGATAACAGGTCCAGTGTAGGGCTCTCTTTCAACTTTAACAGGCTTAATGTTGTCACGAATTTTGATTCTATTATAGACATAATCCGGAAAGCATGGCGTGGATATAAACTTTCCAGAGCCTTTCTCAACACTTAATGTATCATTTTCATAAACTACTTTTCCATTGGAAACGACAACAAACGGGACTCCCTGGAAAGTCATTCCTTCAAAAATGTTGAAATCAACTGCTTGGTGATGAGTTTTAGCAGATATGGTTTTTGACTGTTCCGGGTCCCACACAACCACATCAGCATCCGAACCTACTCCAATATAGCCTTTACGGGGATATATATTGAACACTTTGGCCGCATTTGTGCTTGTCACAGCCACAAAACGGCATGGGTCCATCTTTCCGGTCCCAACTCCCCTGTCCCAAATGACAGTCATGCGGTCCTCGACGCCATTCACTCCATTTGGAATTTTGCTAAAGTCATCTTTTCCCAGCGCTTTCTGATTAGTGTTAAAAACACAATGATCAGTGCCAGTGAGTTCCAAGTCACCACTGGCCAGCAAATCCATCAAATAGCCTGGCGTTGACACATCCTCTCTCAGTGGAGGTGACATGACATGACCAGCGCTGTGACGCCAACACTTGTTATAATAATGAGTGCCATCAGTGGCCAAACCAGCAGCTATCGGTTCGCCAATCACTACAGTGCCCTTGCGTTTGCCTTCGGACACTGCCATGGCTGCAGATTTGCTCATCACATGGACTATGTAGACAGGACTGTTGACTTCATGAGCTATAGTTATGGCTCTATTGGTGGCCTCGGCTTCAAGCGATTCGGGTCTGCTCAACAAATGACCCTCTGGTCCAGTGATTCCTAAATTTTTGATTTTTTTTTGACATTCATCAATTACATCACCATTTTCAGCATGAACCATCGGAATAGCACCAAGTTCTTTGCATTTTTTGAACACCTTAATCATGTCCGCATCATTTATCATGAATGCATCTTTGTATGCCATAAACATTTTAAAAGAATTGATTCCCTTCTCTCGGGTCAAAACCTCCATATCCTTTTCTACTTGTTCACTAAAGTTATATACACAGGCATGAAAGGCAAAATCACAGCAAGCGTTCTTTTCCGCTCTGGTCTTGTTCATGTCATATTGTTCTAGTAAAGGAATCTGCTTGCTTTCAAGAATAAAGTTCATTATCATGGTAGTTCCACCAGCCAGAGCTGCTCGAGTGCCAGTGTAAAAATCATCACCAGTTCTAGTACCCATAAACAAAAGATCCAGATGAGTGTGAGTGTCTATTCCGCCTGGGATTACAAACTTTCCACTGGCATCAATCACTTTAGTGCCTTCAACAGCGATTAAATTCTCACCTACATCTCTTAAATGTCAAAAATGATTTGAAAAGCTAATTTTGTGTTGGCAAAAATTTTACTTGATAATCCCATCCTCAATAAAAACATCGGCTTTAAATTTTCTGTCATGATTGACCACAGTTCCGCCTTGAATCAAAACTCGACCCTAAATGCACAATCATTATGAGCTATTATTTAAATTGTTTAAATTTACCATCTTCTTGGAAATTATTTTGATTAAGTTTTAAAATGAGGTTTAAATCTAAAGAGAAGAATGAATTCCAGTTTTGATTAATTTTTTCTAAATTTTCTTAGTTGTAAAAACATTTCTAAGTTCAATCAAGGTTATAAAAAATTAAAATAATTTGGCCCTAGTAAACTGAACTATTTTAAACTTACAGCTAAGCATATAAATTAAGTTCACTTTTATATCCCCACCCTTATCGTTCAGAAAAGATTATAATAATTTGTACATGTTCGAATTGGAGAAAATTTTGTAAAAGATCTAAATTTTTGGATGCCACTTTACACAAAGCTCAAATGAATTTAATATATTTTCACACTTCTGCATACATCAGTCATTGCTCATCGACTGAATTTTAATATGAATTTTGAAAATTTTCTTACTTATCAATTATTCGAAAATTTATTTAGAATTAAAATTTAATAAGCCAAAATCATCGCATTTTTTTGAAAAATAATTAATCCATTTTTTTGTTGCCTTCATAATTTTTGAAATTGAAATTTTTTACATAAAATTTTTGAACTAAATTTAAAAATATTTGATAAATAAACTGTCTTCTTTTCCTCATGATTTTATATGAATCTTGCGGGTTTTTTAGTCTTCTAAATTCTCAATAAAGATTAAATTTTCTAAAATATTTTATCAACTTATTATAATTAAGCAATAAGTTGATTAGATATCCTTATTTCTGAACATTTTTTTTTAATATATTTTTTAAAAAGCTACAAGCAGCTCTTCAAATTAGAATTTCCATATTATTTATATTATTTTTTTGCTTTAGTTTAAAGTGATTTAAGCAAGGGTAAATAAACATTGTTTTATTTCACTTGCTAATCTCCTCATTTAAATAAAATATAAGAGGGGTCAAAATTTGTTTTCAAATTTGTTTAATTTTCTTGGATGGTCATTTAAATTAAATTTTTTTGAATTTTCATCAAGTTTTATCAAGTGAATATTTAAAAAAAATATTCTACCATAATACATTGCTGATATCCGCTGCATCTAAATGCGATTTTGTAGATACTGCGCAAAGCATTCATTTTATTTAAGGGGAGGAGGGAAAATGCATTTATGGGAATACCATTCGATGTGAAGCGGTCAAATTTGATAACCTTGTGCATGGGGATGAATTGTAGCATATCATTTTTTTTTAAAATAAATCCCGCTTTAACGATTTATTAATAAATTCCGCATTAAAACTTAAATCATGAATAAATTTTAATTCGACTACTTTTTGTTTTAAATTATTTTCTAATGATATATTCTAATATTTTTTATCTTTAAATCTAGCACCAAAATTTAAGTTTTTTAAGTTTAAATGCTGCATCGAAATACAAGTAGGCAGAAACCTAGAAAATCGACTTTACATACATATATATATATTACCAAAAATAGGTGCACACGGATATCAGCAAGGTACTACGGTAAAAGTTGTTTTTAAGTTTTAAGTTTTAAGTCAAATCATTAAGTTAAAATTTTTTTTAGTCATTTTTATTTTTTTCTATCTGAAAAACTAAAAAGCAAGTCGAATTTTTACTATGAGATGCGATTTTAAAAAAGAAATTCCCATTTTGAATTAAAATAAAAATAAAAAAGTTTAAATCATTAGATAAAAATACATTAAATAATTTTATTTGAATATTTATTTTTGAAACTAAATCTTTTTTTTATTTTTGTGTTTATAAAATCAAACAGCTTCGATTGCTGAGAAAATTTTTTAATTAAAATTGTTTTGAATTGTTTGAAAAAAATATACAAATACTTATTCTTTGGTCATCGGAAACCAAGCGACGAGAATTGCTTGTTATTATTTTTATTTTCAGTTTTAAAAATCTGATTTTTTCGATTTTTTTTTTTTAATTGTGAAAATTGAAAACTTTGAAAGAATCCTTTTAATAGCATTAATTTTTCTATCTAATTATTAAAAAAATAATTACAAATTTATTGTTCGTCCTAAATAAACTTGCTAAAAATATTTTTATTCAGCTAATTGATGTTTACATTTTGACAAGAGTCTTTAGATTCTATTCAACATTATAACAATGAGGTGACCTAAGGGTCTTAGATTTCAATACCGAAAGGATTCATTGAGACATTTAAATTAAAAAAAAATTTTCACCAAATAAACAAACCAAAACTTCTAATTAAGCTGTCTCTTTGAAAAATATTTTTTTTGAAAACCTAGTTCAAAGCTGTTAACCCACTTAGGAAAATGTATAAATACACAACAAAAAAATTAAATTTTTAAAAAATCATTCCAAAAAATGAAGTTCCAATATATTTTAATTTCTATGCTTTCAGCTCTGTTTTTTGTCCAAGCAAAGCCATTTGTCAAAAATTTTGAAGACAACGGTAGACAAAAGCGACAAGGCATTGCTGATCTTTTTGGTTACAATAACAATTTTAATTCACAATCTAATACAGCCACCTATGGAACCAATGGCTTTAATAGCATTCTAAGCAATCAGGGAGCCTCTCTAAATCAACAGCTTAATCCTCAAAGTCAAAATTCACAGACATCTTCATTTGGAGCAAATTACTTTGGAAATGGTAATCAAAATGCTAATCAGCAGAATGGCCAATATGGAAATTTGCAAAACAATGGTTTTCAAAACCAAAATAATCAATTTAGTGGCTTACAGAATAATGGTGCACAAAACCAGAATAATCAATTTAGTGGCTTACAGAATAATGGTGCACAAAACCAGAATAATCAATTTAGTGGCTTACAAAATAATGGTGCACAAAACCAGAATAATCAATTTAGTGGCTTACAGAATAATGGTGCACAAAGCCAGAATAATCAATTTGGAAGTTTTCAAAATAATCAAGGATATTATGGACAAAATGTTTTTAGACCGACTCCTAGACTAGAACCAATAATAGACCCTATAATTATGCCATCGACAACCAGGAAAAATCAGGGAGCGACAACAAATTCAAACGATTCGAAAAAATCATCTGAAATTCCTGTTTTTACTATTGAAGCACCTAGGGAAAACTATTCTAAGTCATTTGATCCCTATTATGGCATGACTACCCGTAAAATACCTATCACTCCTCAAGCTTATTGGTTTTCTCGTTATTATGGATTCACTGGACCAATTGCTGCCATTCCATTTAGTAATTACAATAGAATTTAAATTCTTTATTTCCAATATGGTTACAAATCGTTGATTTAGTTGATTGGTTTTTTTTTAAAGGATAAAAGCTTTTTTATTTAAATTTTTGAAATAAAATTCTTAATTGTTTATTTTTTTAAACTCTAATCAGACAATTTTATTTCCGGTTTCTAGCAAACTTCTTTATTTAAATATATGTATCAAGTGTTGCTTTTTAACCTAAAAATTGGAACAAAAATTAAATATTTTTGTCAAATTAAAGAAATTTCTTATGATTTTTACTTTTTTACCACGAATTTAAAAAATACAATATCATACTTCTCAAACTGGTCAAATTTTTTAAATGACTTACCAAAAAAATAAATACTCTTTTTTTGCAGATATTTGAGCTAAATTTTTTACGTACGTTTAATATTATTTTTTTGAGGTAAAAAAAATCGTAAAATAACGTCAAAAATAGCAAAATTTTTTGAATGGTAGTCAGAATGAAGCAGGGCTAGAATGTGGGTTTCAAATCAAAATATTCCGTTAAATACTCAAACATTAAACGAGCCTTATTTCAAATAATCTATTTATTTTCTGCTTCATTTTTTTTTATTTTATTTTAAATTGTTTTATTTTTTTTATTTTTTACTTTAAATTGTTAAGATTATATTTTGTTATTATTTTTTAATTAACAAATGAACAAGGAAATATTATTACAGAAATAAAAAAAATGGGGTATTATTAATCGATCTCTTACATTACTTAAACGATCACTTAATAAAATATATTATTTTATTTTTTCTATCTATAATATTATTTATTCGATTAATTTGATTAATTAACTGTCTCTAATAATAAATATTTATGTATTCTGACTTTTTTGTCACTAAATTTACCGAAGATGAGTATGATTATGATGAATATAGCTCTTAACTTAATTAATGAACAGTTGAAATTATCTCTTGATTTAATTTATTTATCTCCTGTGAGAGTTTTTTTTTGTGGATATTTAAAGATGATCTAATGTGATCTAAGTTTTATCAAAGTATTGAAATTTCTGATAGTGAGTATCGAGTAGTTGATGACTATGTAACTTCTGAATCAGAATCTTAAGACGAGGTTCAAGAATCCAATAAAAAGAAAAGAACCAGGAAGAACTGGATCTATGAGAGAACATTCGACGATCAAGAAGCATCAAAAGACTGGTTAGATAATGAAAAGATTTGGTCTCCTCTGAAAAGTAGTGAAACTGAGGCCGGTTTAAGAGTTGATTATCGATGCAACCTAGTTAAGAGAAAAGAACCTCAATGCGCAGCTGCAATTTATTTACTTTATAAAAGTGAAAATCTATCAGAAGCTTTATTTAAAACAAAGGAACAACACAATCATGATGAGATTGCCAACACTGGGCATGGTATTAACAAAGAGACCAAGGAATATATAGAGGACTTACTAGAAAAAGGTGTTCAATTACCGCTTGTCCTTCTAAATAACATCGAGGGGGAAATAGAAAAAAAAAAGAAGAAAATATCATATTTTATTTGAAATTTTTTGAAATTTTTTTTAATTCTTTTTTTTTTAAATCAATTTAATAAATAAAAATAAGAGATACTTTAAGTAAAATTAGTTGCTGTTTTATTTAATTTAGGAGACAGATTAATAAATATAAGTTAAGGGTATTTAGTAAAATAAGAGATAGGAAAATATTAGTGATCGATTAAGTAATTTTAGAGATCGATTAAATACCTCCCAAAAAAAATTAAATAATCACTTATGTTGGCCTAAAATGCAGAATGTTTACACGATTTTTTTTCAAGGTTTACAATTAAATTTTAATTGTAATATATAACACTATTTTAAAAATTGAAAAAATAAACCAAATAAATCAAACACTAAAATATTAAGTTCAACGCCAAATATCCAAAAAATTGGACCAATTTATTGATTTCTGAATGTAAAAAGCTAATATTTTATTATTTTTAATTCCACATATAAGGCTGCATTAATTTTGTTTGTTTATGAAGCCAAAATTTTTTTCCAATTTTCTAAAACTTTGGAACCTAATGTATTCTTTAAAATCTCTGTAAGAAACCATTTTCGTATGAAAACGAAACGAAAACAAAAACAAATGTTATTTTTAGTTTGTTCTGGATATCAGTGCTGCCAATTATATTGATAATAAAATTATAAAAATTAATTTTTCTAATATTCTATTTTCTTAATTCTTAAAGTAAAAAAATAATAAGACAAAAAAATAAAAAAATTATTTTTATTTTTTGTCTTAAACCCAAGTCTTGATGACACATTAAATCAAGAATTTCAGAGTTTGATTAGACCATAAACCCGTGATAATACTATTAGACGATGCGTTCTTAATAAAAAATGTTCTAGTTTGGCCGAGATTTACTTTGGTGCATGGTCCAAGAGCGTGTCTTATTTTGTGGTGCAGCATAATCGAACGAGAGAATACGGTAGTAGTAGTAGTAGTAAAAAAACCGCGGCATGAAATTGATCATGCGGAGCGCGTCAACAGTAGATGACGCCCTGTAGCGGTGGCGAGATGCTTGTCGAGGTTGTTCTTGAATGAGTTGACTGTAGTTGAGTTGATGACTTCGTCTGGTAGGCCGTTCCAAAAGTTAACAATTCTATTATTGAAAAAATTGTGCCTTGGATTACAACATCTTACTATTTCACGCCTGAAAAGTCCTCTATGACCCCCTCGCGGCTCCGAGCATAGCGGTTTTGCGTACCAGTTTATGTGCTCTAAATTTGATTCAAGCTTAAATTTCTGTATTATGTCTCCGCGGATACGCCTTATTTTTAGTGTAGTTAGCCCTAATTTGCTGCATCGATCTTCGTAGTTTAAGCTTTTGAACTCATGTATGGTTTTCGTGGCTCTGTGTTGTACTTTTTCTAGCAATTTTATGTCTTTCTGGGTGTATGGACTCCAGGCCGAGCTTGCAAATTCCAAGTGCGGTGCGGTAAATAAATAATAATAATAGCTAATGCTCCTTTGGATTAAAAAATATTAAAATAAGTTAAGTAATAAATAAGGTAGAATATAAAGAAGAAAATTAAAAAAAAATAAACTTAAATGTGAGTGTTAAAAAATATAATTTTTGTGTTGGTATAAAAATAACTAACACATTGTCATGTGTCGGAAAGAATTGAAAAAATATTAAAATATTACATTTATATGAGAATATAAAAAAATCAAAAAAATTTCCGAAATTCAAATTATATTCAGATTTTAAATTCTGATATATATTATAGTTTTAAGTTTTAGATTTTGTCATCTACATTAAATAAATTTGACAACATGTTTTTTGTTTAATTTTTTATCCCAAAAATTTTTAATCTGTTGGTAAATTAGTTTATTTTTAATCCCAATGTAGCTATTATCTCAGTTAATTTATTTATTTTTGTCAGTAAAATATAGTTGTATTTATCAGTCCATTTAATGGGCACAAAAATATTGTTAAAAATCTTTAAAATGTCAGAAATGAAACGGCGTCAAAATTATAATAATAATAATAATAATATAAGTTACAACAAGCTAGCAAGCTAGACTTGCGAAGAAGGGAAACAGTAGGATCCCATCTAATTAGTGTTTTTTTTTGCTATATTTTATGCCTAATATATTCTTTGACTTTAGTAATAAAATAATTCTTGTTGCATAAGTTTTTTTATAATATTTTTTAAAAAACTTTTAAATTTATTTTTATATATGAATTTTTTTTAAACCATGGAGCTAATACCCGACATGAATTTAAAAAAAAAATTTTAATAAAATGTATAAATAGAATTAAAGTTGAATGTCTTTTTTTCGAAGTTTTTTGAAATGTTAAGTTTTTGAGAAACTTTAGTTGAAAAAATATTGCCTATTCCAAATAGGTTCCCGAATTTTACCAAAAAAGTAAAACAATAAACAAAAATTTACACCAAATAATGTAATTAATTTTGCTTAAAAAATATTCATCTTTAATATACTTACATTTATAATCTAAACAAGACAAAATAATGGCTTTAGAAAAAATATTTTAATTTTTGTTGAAAAATATGTAAAACTTAACAAAAATGAATGAAAATGTAAACAACCATGTCCAAGATGAGACACAAAACATCCAAATCAAGTCTTCCATAAAAACTGAATCATGTAACAAAAGGGAAAAAAAATCTGTCAAATTCAACAAAGTTGATGTGTATCATTTTGATCGTTGCCAAGGATATCTAAGCATACCTGGCTCTGAAAACCATCAAAACTCAATTACACTGGGAATGGAATACCTCCACAATGACTATGATTCTTTTCTCACTCAGGAAGAATTTCTCAAATTCAAGAGAAAATTAGACCTTGATAGAATACAAAATTTTTTAAATTCAATTGACAGTAATGAATTGTCACCTTTAAATGATGAAATCGTTGATAGAGCAAAAGAAGTGTTGTCCAAAAGAGATTATTATGAAGAAAATATAGAGCAAGATCTGGCTATTTCTGCTGACATCTTATGTCCAATTTTAACAGTAGAGCAAAGAATAGAAAAATTGATCGACATGGGATATGACCGCGATGAAATAGACATTAAAGAGTCTGAAGATATAAATTTGATACGCAAATCAAGACTTATATGTGGATGCTCTTGCAGTAAAATGAACATGGTGTGTGGGGAAAACGGCGATCTGTGTTCGTGTTTTGCCAACGGCATCAGTTGTCAAATTGATCGAATTAAATTTCCGTGCAGTTGTAGTTTAAAACGATGCAAAAATTTGAACGGAATGAAGCGTTTTAATCCAAAAAGTATTTTGGATCATTATAAAAAAGTGCTGCATGGCAAAAATGAAGATAATGAGGATGAACCTAAACCAAAAAGGAGGAAGCGTAAGGGTGCGAATGCAAAACCGCCTGCTAAACGAAAAAAAATTATCCATCAAAAAATAGAGAATGATATGTCTAATTGTGCAGTCGAATAAAATTAAATTTTAAATCAAAAATTAAAAAAATTTAAAAAGTCATAATTTTTGTAATTAATTAAAAAAAAATTTTTTATTAGTTATAGTACCATTTCAATATGTTTAAATAAATGAACTCATCTATAGATTTTAATTAATATTTAATATTTAATTATCTTTGGTAAGCTTCCAGACTTTTCAATAGAATAGTATTTTTTCTTAAAAAATTTAAAAAATTGTCTTTTTAAGAGATACATAATTTTTTTTTAATAATAAAATATTGAATTGAAAAATCATATTTTTAGTATCATCAGCATGAATTTATTTATTTATTGCTAAATAATAGCAACACAATTTTTAGCCAAAATTAACCTTACAAAAAGGCGTATTCAACTTTAATAACTCTAATTTCTGATTTATCAATAATTTTGCTTGATGATTTATTTTTATAAATAACATGCTAAAAATTGTTATTCTTTTTAATATTATTAATAAGAACCAAAATTTCAGATTTAACTCAATTCTCTTTATCAAAAAATATATTAAAAAAAATTAAAAATCCTTTTTGTATTGGATTCCAATCGATGTTCTTGTTTCTTATTTTGTTTGGGATTTTGTGCAAAAAAATTTACCAACTAAAATTAGTAGATAGTGAAATTTAAATTTTATTTTATAAATCATCTAAAAAATTTTGATATCTACAAATAAATAGCAAAAAACATTTATTATTGTAAAATAAATTTTAGTGAGCTTTTGCTAAGCTTCCTTTTATTAATTGTTATCGCATTCGCTAAATATTTTTTGTTCAGAATCATTTAATTGAATTTAAGGCAAATTGAAGTTTAAGATCAAATTTTTAGATCAAAACGGTCATTTAAAATTTTAAAACTTAATTAATCTAATTATTTTAATAATTTTTAAGAAATAAATACTAAACATTACTAGACATGTTATGTCTAATAATAGTTCATTATCAAATTAACATCATAATGATTGATCTCTAATTTATTTAACAAAAACAATCAATAATTTAAATAATTCAGGTTAAGTTAATTCACAAATACAAATTTATAACTTTTATATCCATTCATTCAAACTGAAATAATTTTATTTTACTATTTTAATAAATTTTAAATTTTAAAACAGTTAATTTTTTTGTCTTTAAAAGTAAGTTTTCATTAAAATCAATTAAAATATTTAAACCTATTTAAGTTCAATAAAAAGGGACATTTTAAAATTTTAAATATTAAAATACTTGACATGACATGTCAAGTAGTTGCTTTTGAAAAAATTTATTTTTTCTCTGTTATAAAAAAAATATTACAATTTATATTTTGATCTTTTGATATTGATCTCAAACTTCAATTCGCCGAATTTAAATGAAAATTATTGAAATTTTTTATTTCAATAATTTTTTATTCAAAATCAAGAAAAATAAAAAGAGAGTTTACATTGCAATAAAAAATAAACAAAAATAAATTTTTTTTGAAAATTACTAAAAATAATTTTAGGTTCTTTATTTTTGGGGATACAACATAAATTTAAACACAAAAAGAATAAATTGTCTCTAAAAAAAGTACTAAAATAAAAAAAATATATATGTTACAGTCAAAGCGCGAAATTGGGCATTACGCGAATTGCCAATGGCAAAAAATAAACTAGTTGAAAAAACTAAGTTTGCAAAATGACTGATCTTTTTGTGAAATGACATGGCAAAATATAAAAAACTAAAAAAAACAAGAAAATTCTGATATAATTTACTAAATGACATGGCAAAATATAAAATTATAGAAATTTTAATAAATAAAAAAGCGAAATATTAACTTTTTAATTTTAAACAATTTAATTGAAAATTTTATAAATTCAATTATTTCTTTTATTAATGTTGTATGTGTATGAATTGTGTTAATTTGAAATTTTAAATTTTTTTAAAAAATATTTAAGTAAAAATGATTGAAACAATTCAAGAGATAGAAGATGCTCTCATTATCCCGAACAATAATGCCGTCCAACAACAAAATTTAAATTTAAAAGAAAAATTTACAAATCATCTTTGTCAACATTTCAAAAAGAACCTTCAAATTGACGATTTATCGATCGAGAAAGATAAAATTACTAAAAAACAGGTTGACTATTTAATAGATATCATCGATAACCATACCAAAGTAAAAAATTGTAATCGCTATCGTAAGAATTATGCTGTCAAAACAACTGGGGACATCAAACAATTAATAGAAAAATCTGAAAAAAAAACAAATGGTTTGGTTATTGTTGCAATTGAAGATATGTATGATGTAGTTCTTAAGTTACATGTTGCTGTCGGATATCAAGGACGAGTTGGCATTCGAAAAGAAGCTATTAAATTTTATGCCAATGTTACTAGACCGATAGTCGATATGTTCTTAGATTATTCGGAAGAATATAATTTAAAAAAAAAGAGAAAAAAGAATCATGGTCTAGTAGTGAAGCCGATAGAATCGTCTAATTTCAATTCACGCATGCAAATCGATCTAATTGACTTTCGTACTCTACCAGATGGTGAATATTGTTGGATCCTCAATTGTCAAGATCATCTCACAAAAGCATGTTGGCTGAAGCCATTAAAATCCAAGACAGCTAATGAAGTAGCTATGGCTTTAATTGAAGTCTTTGGCTTATTTGGTGCTCCACAAATATTACAAAGTGATAACGGGAAAGAATTTCGAAACCAGGTCATTGAGTCATTAAAATTATTATGGCCTGATTTAAATATTATTCATGGTAGAGCTCGAAGACCGCAATCACAAGGGAGTGTTGAAAGGGCTAACGGTGACGTTCAGAACATACTCGGTAGTTGGATGAGAATGAACAAATCAACGTTGCTTTCAATTGCATTGAAAAGACAGCGTTAATAACTGAGTTCTCAATTGAATTTATACCCAAAGACAAGAAAGATGAGTACGTAAGCGTGGGAGCTAGAGAAGCAGTAAGATTACTCTCAATTGGTCATGGACAAGGCTACCTAAAATGTAATTGTACTGGTAACTGTGCCACCAAGCGTTGTTCATGTAAGAAAGCTAATCTTAAGTGTAGTTCTAAATGTCATGGCAAAGAATTTAAATGCGCCAATTGTGAATAATTATTTGTTTTTTAATTTTTTAATTGAATTTGACTTTTTTTATAAATGGATGCCATTCAATTTAATAAATTTTCTTATTTTTTTAAATTTTTAATAATTTTCTTTTTGTTTTGAATTTACAAATTTGCCAAATAATTAATGGCAATTATTGAATTACATTAAAATCACAAAATTATTTTTTGCCATGTCATTTTCAGAAAACTGATGGCAATAAACGAAATTTATATAAAAAAAGAATTTTTATTTTTTGACAATGGTATTTCACGAAAAATCTTGTCATTTCGCGTAATGCCCAATTTCACGTTTTGTGGGTAACATATATTTATTATTATTGGCAGCATAAAAGTATTTTCTTGTTTGAAAAGCTCCTGAAGAACAGTATCAATTACAGTAATTAGACTGTTACATTGGTGTAAAGTAAAACTTAAAACTAATTTTAAATGAATGAAAAGAAAGCTTGATAGACCGGTTTGAATTAGTATTGGGATCCCTACAAGCGGACACAAAAATCAGCCAAAAATTTTAAAAACCGTGACCGTGTCCGCATTAACCGTCCAACTCTGGTCCTGTCAGCAAAACGGTCAAAATTTTGTACCGCCAAAAAATATGATCAACTTTTTTTGCAGAGAATCCTTAAACTTAATGATATTACTTAAGAAAAAAAAGAAGTATTCTTTAAAAAAAGCTTTTTTAAAAAAAAATAAATATTTCTATCTTTATTTTTACATAATTTAAAATTTCTTCGTCAAATAATTACACGATTTAAATGATCGCCAGCATTTTTTTGGCCGTATTTTTTGACGGTCTAAAATTTTTGCCGTTTTGTTGACCGGAAATCGACCGCAAAAAACCGTCGGTGAAATGGACCAGTTTGCTCTGGACCCCACCAACACTAGTTTGAATGAAGAACTGATTTTATAGACAATAATACTTGTAAATTAAATGTAATGTAATGCATTATTAAAGTATTTTTATATCACTTTAAATTTATTAAATTTAAATCGAAAAAAAATAATGCGAATTTAGAACAAAAATTTTTTTATCTATAAAGCTTTATGAATGAAAAAATATAAAAGCTTAAAGTATAATTAACTTGATTATTTTTAAATTAAAAAAATTAAGTTAATTAAGTTGGTTGACGAAAAATATTTTAGATTATTTTTCACTTCAAATTATCTTTTAAGGGAGTATAAGTAGAATTAAGAGACCAAAAAAAAAATTTTTTTAAATAAAACTTAACCTTTTTTCGCCTTTAAATTAATTTAAGATATTAAAATTTTTATTTGATCTATTATTCTGTTTGTGTATGGATTTCAAATACCAAAAAAGGCCAAATCTGAGGCTAGTTCTTTAGCTGATAAGAAGCAATCGCTGAATTAACCATGAATAAGTGACATCCATTTGTCGTAATCTTCGACAAATGGGTGTCAAACCGAATCGAGAACTGAGACCCTTAATTTTGTTTTACATTTTGGAGATTAAAAAAAAATTATGCCCATAATTTTAAGAATAGTGGGTCGAATAAAAAGTTTTTGGTCTTTGATACCAAAAAACTGGATGATAAAACATACCAATTCTAAAATAACACAAATTTTTCTAAGATTGTTTTTAGATCAAAAGAAAAGCATCCTTATAATTTATAGACTAAAATTATCAAAAAAAGTGCACCTTTTTCACTTCAAATTGAATCTTGTAGCTTGTACCTCTTTTTTTTCTTAAAAAATCAGATCAAAATTAGAACAAATCTGTGGTTTTTATTCTTTCTTTCTTTTATTTAAATGAAGTTTCTTTAATTTTTTATTCGATTTATTTTAGAGCCTTGGTTACCGAGAAAATTTATTTCCCTCAAAAAATAAAATTTTGGGTTTTAATGTTCGTAGCTTATAAATTTAAAGCCAAAAATGGACAATTTAAAATTTCCATTTAAAATAATTAAACTATTAATTCTTCAATCCATTGATTTACTTATAGACTTTGCCCAAATCTCGAAGTAAACTTGATGAATTAAATTCGTGTTGGATAAGTAAATTCAATTTTTCCATTAAATATTATTGAAATCAAATTTTTGTCAGATGATAAAAATTATTTAAATTAAAAGCTAATCTAGTGGTAGAAAAATGATTTTAGTTGTTTACATTTTATAACCTAAAGGATTATTTGAGCTTTCATGAATATATTTTTAGAAATTCAAATTAATTTTAAATAATTAACTGGGGTGCATTACGCGACGATTATAGAATTAATTTAAGCTTCAATTTAATTTAAACAGTTGCCTAGGAATTCGATTTAGTTGATTGCTAAAACATGCACTCAAATCGCATATTTAAATTGAAAAGAAAAGTTAGCAAATATTGAGTAACAAGAGGCTGTAAGTTTTTTAAAAACCAAAAGTTACCTAGCAATCATCGCTATTTAAGTGTTTCTTTTAGCTCTCATCCCTCTGATTTGAAATTAAAAATCAACCAAATTATTGTCCTAAAGTAATTTAAATCTTTAGTCTCTAGAAATTTCTCCTTTTTCTTTTTCTTTCAAAAATAATCTTACCTAAGCACATATTAAAATGCTATATGATTAAACTTTGTTTAATAAACTTCGAAAATTTTTTAAATCGAATTTTCCAGATACTTGCTGCATTTAAAAACTTAAAATTTGTTTTTATTTAGATACAAAATAAGGGAAAATAAAATTATTCAAGAATGCAGTATATGAAATTACAAATCGAATTCGGAGGAGATATCAACGAGGTATTTAAGCAAAAATTTAAAAAGATATCATTAAAAGTATTCAGATTTAATGCTTAGATAATGATTCCTTATGCTGGTGATCCACTAGTTGCAGACTTAATGGTGGCTGTTGAACAGCAACTAAGCGTTCCAGCCGATACGCAGCGTTTAGTATTCAAAGGACAAAATTTGCATGAATTCCGCGATCAGCCTCTGAAATTCTTCGGCATTTGTAACTCTAACAAAATTAGACTTGTTGGCAGAAAAGCGTTCATCAAATCGCAAAATTGATTAGCTTTTATCATACTTTTTAAAATTAGTAATTTTCGGATTTTCGAGCTTAGTTTTTATATTAAGTCTGTAAAATACATTCTTAAATATTAAGTTAATATTAATAAAAATTTAATTATGCTAACATCCAATTTTTCATTTATAAATTAGGACGATTAAAATCAATACCACATAATTTGAATAAAATATCCCAAATTTTTTATATTTACCCTCAAATATTTAATATTTAATACATAGAAAATTAATATACACTTAACTAAATAAATATTTCTATCTTATGAAACTTTTTCTAGAAAAAGGACTTACATTTTTTATCTAGTGAACTTTTTTGTTGATTAAAAATTAGAAAATACAATGGTTTAAATTGAAAAAAAATTCTTTAAAAAAATGGTTATATTGGCATGACTTTAAATTTTTCGTTTGCCTCATCATAATTAAGATAAATCAAAAATAAATCACCTCAATAGTTTTAAAATCTTTATTTATAGATAAAATAAATTCTTTTAATAAAATAGTCAATTTAATTTGAGAAAATGTCGGCGTTTTGTCTTTTTTTTAACAATTTTATTTATTAAAAAAATAATTTAGGAAAAGTTTTTCCAGGGCAGTTCCGAATCCTTTTCAGCCTACATGGTTGCAATATGATTAAGATATGTATTAATTATATGTGTATAATTGTAGTAGAAAAATTATTAAAAATTAATTTTTTTTTTAACAATTATATCGTCTATTTCGTAACTTACTTCTTTATTTAATGTTAAATTTTTTCAAATACAGATATTAGATTCAATTCAATTTATTCTCTTTTTAATTTTCATTGAATTACAGAAAAATTGCAACATTAGGGTTGCTAACCGTTAACTTTTTCGTTTAAGGACTAATCAAGGCTAACCTAAAGTTGTTTAAAAATCCCAAAAAAAAGTCCAAGTCATTAAAAAAAAAAAGTCGTTGAGTTGATTCTGTACTTTTTGCCCAAACATTAGCACCAAGAACAAGTGCTTTGGCCATTACTCAAAATATTGATGTGCCACTTTGTTTCTGTTCAATCGTTATTTTGATTCGATTAAACAAGATTTTGTGCATACAGATTCCTTCGTAGTTGTTGTGAATAAGTATTTCTTTTATGTTCGTACCAAATTTTCTTATCTCATCAAACTCTTTTTCAGAACCTACATATTTTAACATTTTCACGCACAATGGTACAATATTTTGTATTAATTAAATATCTAAAATTTTAAATTTTAATAAAGAAATATTAAAATTTTTTAGATTTTAAATTTATCTGTCAATTGTTTTTATGTTTCTCTTCTTTCCTTGTATAGGGGATTTGTAGACAAATCAAGATTAAAGAATAAGTTTGTTGTAAATAGTTTATTCTAAAAATATAAAGAAAGAAGTGGCGCCACGTTCCTGAGGGCCACTAAATTAGAAGACTGTAAAAAGTGTGGTTATAGTATAAAGAAAGATTGTAAACAAAGTATGAAGTTAAATGTTCACTTAAAGTGCTTTAAATAGCAATTGATAAATAATTTTGAATTTAAATGAGAAATTTGCCGACTTTATAGAAAAAAAAAATCTCTTAAATTTGCTAAGCTTTAAAAATTTTTTTATAGATAAATTAAAAATTGAAACCATGAAAAATATTAATATCTATCAATTTGCTTATTCGTTTATTTATTAAAGAAATGAATAAAATTTTTGTTTTAAATAATCTTAAGTCTGATTTAACAAAAAATATGTGATGAATTCATTCCACAAATATAAATAACATCATTTGCATTTATAGTGCACATTTTTGCAAAATGATCTAAAGGAGCAAGGAATATAATGTCATTCTAAAGGCAGGTAGTAGTTGATGATTTATAAAAGGAAATTAAGGTTTAAAAATTGATTTTATAAATGAGACAGAGCATAACAAAATGCATAAGATTTTTTTTTAAGTTTCGACCAAAAAGTAAATAAGTAGTAGTAGTAGTGTAAGCTGTAACACATAAAGTGTGAGTGCAGTTTATAACGCTGCACTTTGTCAGCTTGTGGTTTTGGTTATGGCCACATACTTCATAAGTTCATCAATTTCAGCTTCGGTAGACCGAATTTTTTCTCATATTTTACACAGTGGTCAAGACGTTTAGTTTTCTTACTACACAATTAGGATAAGAAAAAATTTCTATTCTTACAAAAATAAGTATTGTGAAACTATTAATATTATTTTTCAAGAACTAAAGTTCTTTTTCGGCAAGCTAACAAAATAAATATTTAAATTCCATCTTTTTCTTAAAAATTTCTGAACTTGTTTAATTTAGTCAACATTTTTAAGAGCCTTGAATGAGTTAATAATTTCAACTCCAATTAAATTTTTGCCTTAAACTAAAAGTAGAAGTTCTCTATTTAAGTTTTCATATGGAAAACAGTTAAATTCATTTAGATTGCCTATATTTTTTATATCTCTAATCAGATGTAGAATTTCATGAATGCCAGATAACATTGAATTTGTTCAGTAGAATAACAAAATCATTTAACAAAATTTTAATATCTTCTAAAAAATTTATGTTTACTTGTTTCAATATTAATGTCTTTCGCAACGACCAGATTTATTAAATGGTTTAAAAGGTATCATCGTTCCTTCAATAGGAAAAAAAATTTTAAGCTCATCTAAAATATAAGAACCTTTAACACCACAAAATGCTTGATTATTTGTTATTTCATGAATTAGATCCTTATGTTAGAATTACGTGAACGTGGTGGTCCTTCGTGATTATAATTTTGGTAGAGATAAACATGAATAGGACCTTTTTTTAGTTGATAAATTCTGTCCTTTTTATTAGCATATAGTATTTCCATTAAATTTTTTAAAATTAATAAACGATAGCAACGATGCGCGAGCCGGTTAATCTACTACAGCTAGAGTTAAAAAAAATTTACAAGCCACAATTTCACCTTTTATTGAAGCTTTTGAATATATCTCACAATGAATGATAGTTGACTTGTTTATTAAATGCTCAGAAGATTCGAAATTTTTTCAAGTTGGTCGAAAATTTTGATGTGGTAAAATTTTGACATGTCCCATAAACAGTTGTCACATTTTTAGGTGGAGTTGTTTGAAGTTTTATTCTTGTAAAGAACAATATAAGATTTTAAGAGGAGTCGGAATCATCAGACCAAAGTCTATCGTTGAAGCTAAGATTTTAGCATTGAATGAAATCTAGTTTTCATTAGAATAGATTGGCCGAGGAACACAGACTGCACAAGATTAGGTTTTTGTCTCAGTTCGAAGCTTCAGCGAATAGCACAATGTAGGCAGTTCTTTTCAGTGGAGCCGAGCAGCGGTCCGTGTTAAACTCTGAAGATTGTAGCAGGGTTGTCAGTCAGGACAAAGTCCAGTATCTTTTCCTTGAAGGTGGGTTCAATAAATTGTTGGGTGAAGTATATCTTTTTCATGCTGGACAGGCGGCCTTTGTTTTTGCAAAAAACATGAATTGTACCAATTACCAGATGAAATTTCCGGCCAGCAACAAGCTTCAGGAAGTGTTCTGGCAGCTTCTTGCGAAGCCGATAGACTTGGTGATTTCAAAGTTTGTCTTACTGGCGGAGAATGAGGAACGATACACTTAATCATCCATCGTTTCAGTGCCTGTCCTTATCCTACACCATAATTGTTCAGTGCAAATCTTCAGTTCCGGATGTTCATCGATTTCAAAACTTCCAAAAAGCACCATCACCAACTCGCACTGCCGCTGTTTTCCTGTTGTAGAGCTTGTAATCAGTGAGGCTGACTTTGCTGTGATCATGATTACGCATGGGAAGTTGTGATACTAATTTAATTATTCAGGAACAAAGCCAAAGCCCAATACTGGTTTTAATTGATGCATCCGCTATAAATGATGCTGTTTTTTTTCTCATTATGATACAATCATTTTTATGTAAGACAGATAATTTTCTCTTGATCTACAAAATTTGGTTTGGATATCTTTATCCATTAAAAAGTTATCGCAAAAAATTATTAAAAGGATCTTTTTTTGACATTTTAAAATTTGGTTAGAAATTGGAGTTTTTTTGCAATAACTTTTGGTCTAAAAGTCACATTTAGATGATTTATATTCAATTCTAATCCTTGTAATACTATCTTTTTGAAACTTTATAAATCTCTAGATCTTAACACTTAATAAATCTTTATAAATCTCTAAATTTTATAATTAAAACACGGAGGGGTTATTCGACCCTTTTTTGATTATTATTCGATAGATTTAATAATTTTTGCAAATTTTTTTTTTCCATCAAAAAAATATTATAATTAATTAGTTTTAATAATAAAACATTTTTATTTTCATGCAAATATAATATAATACATTAAAACCTACGAAGGGTTTTTTGAACTCTTCAACAATATTGTCTTTTATTTCGTAAAATAAATCAAAGACATGGCTAATTATGCATTTGATTCCCAACTCAACTTAATTCCTATAATAAATAATGTTTTTTTGAACCATGTCTCGATGAAAAGCTCTTGAACTTCTTAGTAATGCGGATGATACCTAATCTGAAGTCTCTGATGATAATTATAATGATTATGAGTAAAATGATTATTTTGATAATAATTTTGAAGAAGAAATGGAAACATCAAACCAACCTTTTGCTGAATATGTCTCAGATAATAAATAACCTGAATAAGAAGAAACTAATAATTAAAAAACTTCGAAAAAAGGAGTCAGATTGAATGACGGAGAAGAGACAAGTCTCAGAGAAAAGATAAATTTTTAATGCGAAAGTTAAGCCAACAAACTATGCTAAACATAAAAAAATGAGACCAAACTGTCAGCATTTTTCATTATTTTTGTCCATGATAAATTCACATTAAATTGTACCAATTATCACCCGAAAGCTGTAGATCCTAAACTTTCATTTACAAAAGGAAATGCATCAGCTTTTATCGGTATTTATTAAGCAGAGGTGTTTTATGCTAAAATGTTCCTCTCAAAGCCATGTAGTCAAGAATTTATGAAGCTCGAAGAATTTATTTATAAAGATTTTTTTTCATTACGGAAAAAATCGAACTTTAATTGTGATAAATATAAATAATTGAATTGTTTACATTTCACAAGGACCAAATGTAGGGGAGATGGTTTTTAAATCGTTTTGTAAAATTTCTTAAAAATCAGAAATACGAATTTAAAAAATTCTAGCAAATATTTTTTTCCTGTATTTAATATCAAATTTTTTTTATTAGTAATTTCAAATTTTATCTTAAAAATAGACAATTTTTTTAAAAATCGCAACTAAATTAATAAAAAAAAAACATTTATTTTTTCATTCAGTATATGGCAAGTTTTTTATTCTATTTAACTTTTTTTTAATTTTGAAATCACTTTGTTTAATTTAAACTCAATACTTAAGCATGTTAACATTTGAAATTTAATTACGTAATTATTTCTAAAAATGTAAAATAGAAAAAAAAACTTGCCATTTTTTCTTACATATTTTGAGTAATTATGTCTGAGTGTTAAAATCAAAAATTGCAAGGACACTGGGTCTTTTTACCAAAGGTCAAGACTAAATGGCCTATTTGAAGTGATAAAATAAAACAAATATTGTTTTTTATTGGCGTTAAATTACAAATTATATCGTAAAAACATAAAAGTTGAAAAATTTCTTCAATTATTTTTTAAATTTGGTAAAATAACATATGAAATAAATTTTTATAATTTATAAGTAGATCAAATGAAAAAGTAAATATACGTTATTTAATGTAAATTAAAAATTTGTCAAAATAAGAGGTCACTGTTTTAAATATTAAAGAAATATAAATGAGGCAGCACAAACGAAATTTTTTATTCAAAAATGCATTAGATATATGGAATGCGCCTTAAGTAATCAGTTTAAAGTATATCTTGATAAATAAATCTTATCTTGTGAAATAGTTTACCTGATACTACTAAGTTCAGCAAGCACAACATCAATTAATTCTAGATCTACTTATTTAAAATCATGTTCTGACCAAGAAAAATGGTTTTCGATTTTTTCCAGACCAAAGAGGATTAAAAATTTTTAAAGTTTTTAGTGTCGAATTCATATATTGCTTTTAGTTAAAAAAGACCGTACCTTGATCAATTAATTTAAAAAAACAAATTTGTGCTCATCTTTTTTTCAAATTTTTTATTTTGGTTTTTTTTGAAAAAATAAAATTATAATTAAAAAAAATTAAAACGAAATTTGCATTTAAGCTCCACTTTTTGCTAAAATTTTGTTTGGAAAAAAATTTCCTCTAGAAACTGTCCAAATTTCAATCGAACCATTTCCATATACATAAATAATAATGCCTACTGCTAACATTTCAGTTATGCCTGTGTCAAGATTAAATTTAATTCTGTCCTCTGGAATTGGATACATGCGTCCATATTTTTTTGAATTCAGGGCACAAAACTTGCTGTCTTTTTTAGGAGCATATTGATCTTCAATTTCTACCAAGGTGTTATTTATTAATTGTATTGCTTCTTCTGTATTTTTTACCGGAGGCTTGGCTTTAAGCCTTCGTTTAAAAATTTCGAACCGTTGCCTTTTGTCAAGCTGATATAAACCGCTTACATTTATTGTGGCAACACTGCTGGATCTTTTTTTCATCGAAGTAATAAAAGGTGGTTTTTTTTTTACTAAAGAAACATCGTCTAATGAAACTAATGGCGGTAGTCTGCGTTCTGTCTTAGATTCATTTTTTTGGGACTCGATTTTTTTTTCAATACGTTTGGAGAACTTAGCGGCCTCAACCTTTAGTGACGGAAGTTCATTAATCCGAGAATTTTTTTTGTTTGCTTTAGATTTTAATTTTGATTTTTTCATTACGTCTCAATGAGAACGACGCCAAATTTTAATAATTGGAAGACTGAACTTATAAGAAATTTGATGAAAATGTTTAGTTTAAAATCTACTTGCTTATGTAAAAAATTTCTCAAGTCTTAATCGAGTTACCAAGCAACTTTTAAGCATAAAAAATAGTTCTCTATTTTTATTTCGGAAGATTTAATTTTTTTAAACTTGGTAATAAATAAAATGTTTATCAATAAATCAACAAGATTAATTAGAAGTTAATTTAAATAAAATTCAGATAAAATTTATATTATTTAATTTAATTTAAATTTGTTTTTGAGTATTTGAAATAATAAAATATTTTATTTTAAATTTTAAATTAAACTCTTTTTTACTTTTGAATTTTTTCAAGCTTTTAAAATCACATTTTCTATCTATTTTTGTTTCTTTTTGTCTATTTTTAATCCTATTCCTTGAATGAACTTGCTAATCAATCGATTACTCAATCCAAAAAATTTCAATTAGAAATTTTAAAATTTTTGAAAATTAATTAAAATATAATTTGATACATGTCTTTTTTTTTATTTAAAACAAGTTATTTTATATTAGGTTTGTTTGTTAACACTATGTGTAACAATAAAGTACTTTTTAAAAAATTTAATTTACTAAATTCTGCAAAAATTATTTTCATATAATTATTTTGTATTTAAACTTTTTTTAACAAATTTACATTAATTTACGAAAATTTACGTAAATTCCTCACTTTTTACAAGTAAAAAGAAGTAAAATACGTAAATTATAAACAAAATTGAAAAATTGGATTTTTTAAATGGCTTTATTTTTACATATATTTAAAAGTCTGACCGATCTCCGTCTTTTTTATTAATAATTCAATTTATTTTTATATTTTCTAAATTTTTTTAAAGTCTTTATGTTAGATTTACATTTTTCTGGTGACAATTGCCTTTTAAATTCCTCTAGTGTATCGTTGATTTCTTCCTCACTTTTAATCTGTTTTGATCTTAAGAATACTTTGAGCTTATTCCAAACCCTTTCAATAGGCTTTAAATCGGGGGATTTAGGTTGCGATTTTTCCTAGATTTTTTCAAAAGGGTCAGATTAAAAATTATTTTCCTAATGTTATCTGATTTCCCCATTAAACATAATTTTCAACTAAAATTTCTTTGCATATTGAAAATGTGTGTTTGGGATCATTGTCTTGGTGCAGAAGAACATCTTGCTATATTTTAATTCACCGAAAGGGATTAGATAATCCGCCAATACTTTAGTATAGAGATCGAATTTTAGATTATCTTGAAACACCTAGTATAAAAGCAAATTAAATAAAATCTGACAAAATTTTTAAAAAATTTATTATTTTTGGAAAGAATTTATTAAAATTAAATATTGTTTTGGTTAGTTTTTTTATTAAAAAAATAAGTGATTTGAAATTAATAATTTCTAAAAAGTATTATTATTGTAGGCTACAATTCTTTCCAGCATTAAATAAGTCCAGTCTCATCTTGTTGACACCTATTGAATGATTGATTGAGCAGGTTTTTGACCTTTATTCTGCATATAAGCCAATTTTTGTTTCATAGTTATTGAATAATTGTAGTGCGTTACAATTGAACAAAATTTTTTTTGAGCTAATATTAAATTATTGTTATTTTTTTTTGATAAAGGAAAATTACAATATTTAAATAAGTTTAAAGCATTTGAATATGTTTCGAAAGAAGCGTCTGATTTTGACTTCAAATTTTCCATCTCTGTTAAAGTACCATTTTCGGTTAAATGAATTTGTCAGGTCTGAGATAAAAATACTGATTCAGAATCAGAGTTTGTATCAATAGTCAACTCACTATTTCGACAAATAAATTTGTAACTATTAGATGCAATATGTGGGCAACGCAAGGCATGCGATATATGATTAGATATATTATCATGGTATTCACATTATCAGTTGGAATTGCCTCGATTAATTAAATTATAATCATTTAAAATTGATAAAATTGTCTCTTTCATGTTTTGTAAAGAATGTTCACCAAGTATGTGACGAATTGACAAAAAGATATTACATAATTTAAAATTCTTATCCAAAAAATGCGCAGTGAGACAAACCAATGTTAGAAAAATTCTGAACAGAAGTGCAACAGTTTCACGTAATATTAATAACATTAGCTTTTGAAAAAATATTTGAAAGAAGATCTTTTTTAAGAAAATTTTCAAGAGAGTTTTTTCGGTCAGGAATTTTAAGTTATTTGTTTAAGGAAAAACAGAATTTCTGGAATATCGAATGGCAAATAAGCTGTGATAATAAACATAAGCAGCAAAAAATTTGAATCATTTTCTTCCTGGTATTTTTCTTTAAAGTAATTTTGTGTTTCTTCTCAAGATTTGTTAGCATTTTTCCAGTTTAACTACCATTATGCGATATAAAATGTCCACAAAGGCCATTTTTTATCTGAGCTTTAAAAACAGCAAAATGGAAAGCCTTTTTCCCATTTTTGTAAACAACATTTGGGCTAATGAGTTTTACTTGTTCGTCCAAATGTCGTTCTTCGCAAGTCTAGCTTGCTAGCTTGCTGTAACTTATATTATTATTATTATTATTATTTAAAAAATCAGACAAATATTGTCAATTTGCATATGAAAATTCTAAATTTATAGATTGTATGAATTTGTAAATTGCATTGAACATAAACACTGAAAAAATTTCGGTATGGCCAGTACATTGTCAAGTTTCGTTATTGTACCGAAACCGATACCAATACCCGACTTTTTTCGTTACATATGTCTGAACATGTCGGATGCATAAAAAAGAGTCATGTCAAAACATTTAATGGGATTTTACAAACAGTCAAACAAATAGTCGCCACTATTATCATTAATAAAAATTTAAGCCTCGTATATATAACTCATATAAAATAAATAACTTTAATTTAAGATCAAAAAAATTACTAATAAATAATTTTATAATAATTTGTCATATTAAGCTAGAGAACAATGAATCTAAATAAAGTCAATGATAAAGAAAAGCTCGAAATCTGTAGAAAATATTACTTAGGTAAGTGATTTCTAAAATCATGAAACATGTTACAAAATTAATAATTTAAAAAAAATATAGCTGGCTTTGCGCTTTTACCATTTTTATGGTTGGTAAATTTCTTTTGGTTTTACAAGCATGCATTTAAGCGAAATGAATTCCCTGAACAAACTCAAATGAAGACATGTAAAAAAGTTCTTAATCAAATCTCTTGAAATTAATATTATTTAAAAAGATATTATTCGAAGCGGAATAGGTTGCCTTGTTTGGCTAATTATTCTTGTCATTTGGAATGTGCTCTTCCAGACCTTTCGAGTAGATTGGGATGCAGTTGGAGACCATCTAACATTTATTTTACCCAGTGGACGGCCTTAAAAACAATTTCATGTCTTTAAAAAATTGTAAAATAAAAATATTCAATAATTATTAAAAATAATAATGAATAAAGATTAAATTTTTTCAAAACTCATTTTTTAATTTAGAGTTGGTATACTGATAAAAAATAGGCCAAAGCTTACAATTTCGTTGATTTAGAGTGTTGATTTGATCATTGGAATTTTTCATTTTTTACCAAAAAGTTGCTAAATTATTAGAAAAAAAAGAAAGGAAAAAAGTCAATTTTAAAAGAAATCGTTGTTTTTTTGGGCTTTAAATATTTTAATATAAAACTAAAGTAAAGTTTAACGACAATTTACCTTAAAAAAAATTAAAATATTTAAAGCCTAAAAAAAGAACGATTTTTCGCAATTTTTTTAAAAATTGACTTTTTTCCTTTCTTTTTTTTGCTAATAATTTTGCAACTTTTCGGTAAAAAATTTAAAAAAAAATAGAATTTTGATAATCCGTACCGTACCGTATTATTATCAGGGCCTCTGATAATAATAACAATTTTGATAATTAATAGGTAGAAAATTATAGGAGAAAAATTTTCTAGTTTGAGAAACAAACCAAAAGGATTGTTGAGGATAAGAAATCAAAAAAGAAAATAAGAGGAGAAACAAGCCGTTTCGGAATTTTAAAAATAAATACCAAAGTCCAAATATTATCACTCACCAATTATGATTGTAACCGATGCCTAAGTCGTGTAATTTTAATTTAGTTTATTTAAAATTTTTATTTAAAATAAATATTTAAAATTTGTTATAAAAAAAATTTTTAAAGATTTTTTTTTTTAATTTAATGGCAAACTTACTTTTTATGACTTGTTAAGTCTCATTTTTTTCTCCAATTATCTTATTTTTTAAAATAACTTTCTAAAACTTAAGACGCAGTTTTAAAATCACAAAATTGAAATCGATTTTGATCATTATTAATTAAAAATTTTCGAGATTTTCACAATTAAAATTTACAAATTGAATTCAAAATTATTAAATCATTCAATTAATTACAAAATTAAATTATAATAAAAATGATTTGATTTTCTTGATTTTTTTAAGATGACTTTGTTTTCTCTGATTGAAAATTATCAAAATTATCAATCTTAGGGTACTATTACTCGGAGGATTGTAAAATTTATTTTATTTTACACTTGGATTTTTTAAATATTGAGAAAAAAAATTCAGATGAAACTAACATTTTTTTTAAAAAGAAGATAACAAAAATTTTATTTTCAAGAGATCAAACCAATAGTGTTATACATATGTTTTTTTTTCCTTATGACATTTGCGCTTTTCTACAAATTCATTTTGAAAAAATTTTCAGATGTTAAATAAAAGCTTCTTTTTTCCTACAATATTCTATTTTACTTAAATTTTTACATTTTTTGACGAAAATTTCAGTAAAAATAATTTTCAATTTTTTTATAAATAAATAAACAAAAAGAAAAAAGCTAAATTTTTGCTTTAAAAAATTATTAAGTATTGTTTTAAATTTGGCTGTTAATATTTTACCATTTTAAAACAATTTACGTAAAAAATGGTAAATTTCAAAGATCAAATAAACAATGAACTACTAAAATTTTTAGTTTTTAAATATTTATTCGATAAGTAAAAGAATCACTTGATTTTGTTCAAAAATATTTTTCATCATAATATGAATTAAATTAAATTTTATTTAATTTGACAAGAATAGAAAATATATATTCAGAATTGAAGCGAAGAAATAATGGTAAAAGTTGTTAAATGATAAAAAAACAAAATCTTAAGCCATAGCGTATTTTGAAGTCCATTCCTTGGCATTTTTGTTGTAAAGATTCTTATCTGTTTTATAAATACGGGCTATTTCTGGCACAAGCGGATCGTCTGGATTCGGGTCGCACAAAAGCGAACAAATGGATAGCAACACTTTGGATATTGTCAAAGCAGGGGACCATTGTGATCTCAAGATGTCCAAACAAATGCTTCCATTGCTGTTTATGTTAGGGTGGTATATGCGAGTAGTGAAGGCTATCTAGACAAAAATCTAAATTTAAAAAATATTTTTTCAAAGCTAAAACTACTTTTGGTGGTTTGAAGGGATAGTCGGTCGGAAAATGAATGGTCAAGAAGAATACACCACCTTGGTACGGACTGTCAGGCTTAAATTTTTTGAAATTAAAAAAATTTTGATTCCTAATTTAAAAACTTACTGGTCCCATAATGGTCGCTTGCCATTGAAACACTTTTTTTAAAGCAGCTTTTAGCCAAAGAATAAAGTAAAGAGACTAGAATAAAATTTACAGTCGTCTGATACTGGTCCTGCTGAGCAATTGGCCGGAGGGTCTCTTTCCAAATCCTGCAATTCCTTTAAACATAATTTATTATTTTTAATTAAGCTTAAAGTTTAGTCGCATAAAATTACTTTATTGATTCGTTTTAAAGCCATAATTTATAAAACTTTAAATTTATCTATTTATAAAAAAAGTTAATTGTGAAAAATTCTGGTCAAATTAATAGAAAGATCTAAAAAATTCTCTAAGGATTTATTTTAAACTCATCATACGCTTAGTTCTAGTTACTAATTTTTTTTTATAAAATACGAATGCATTTTTGTTCATAAAATAAAAATTTCTATTATATTCCTTAAATCCTAGCAAATATAGTAGATTTTTTTCTCTACTAAATTTTATTATGCTAATGCTTTTTTGACTTATGTTTTAACTTTTGGTTTTTTAGATAGTCTTTCTAAATCGCATAGTTTCTTTAATTTATTGAATTTTCGAAATTATTTTTTGGTTATTTCATGTTTTATTTTAATATTTAAATTTTGAAAATTGTTGACAATGACCGAAATTTTGACTTTAAATTAGTTAAGTCTAGTTTGAAAAAATTAAGTGATGAATTTTCATTTTGTTTTTATTTTAAATTTTTTTTAATTTTTAATTAGCTTGGCAGATATAATAAAATCTCTTGACTTTTTATTTTTATTCATTTTTCGATTTGACTTACACTTAGCAACTAAAAACTTTTACCGATTGTTTGAAATGAAAAATAAAATAAATTTTTATTCAAAAAAAAATAAAATAAAGACTGTTTTTTGTAAAAATCTTCCAAAAAAGCATAAAAAGATATACTTTTGTTGATAATCAGCCATCTAAAAGAAAAGTAGTAAGCTAAAAAAACAATGACGATAATAATTATGATAAAAAATTAAAAACTGTTTTTTTTTATTTAAGATTTTAGAAAATTAGACTCTAATTTATTATTTTCAAAACACGGTTTTTATTATTCTTCTTTAGGGTTTTCAAATTATTATAAAAATATTCGAATTTGATAGTGAAATGTCTAAATTAAAAAAAATGAAATTAGAAGTACATAGGGATCCGTTTTAAATACATTGCTTTTTTTAATTATTTACATTTTTATTTTAAATTTTTAATGAGTTTTTGTGAGTTAAAATTTACAAAAAATATTAAAACAAAAAGTTATTTAAACAAATTTTGGCTACAATTTACCTGCACTGCTAAAATATTTAATTTTGGTCTTAACTAGTTAATTTTTGTTTTTGGTCTAAGAAAAGTGTCCGATTTTGACATTACATTTTTTAAGACTTTTTTTGCTTAAAATATTTTGAATATGTTTGTTTTTTCCCTCAGATTTAAGTATTTGATTCTGTCCAAAATATTTAATCTTTGTTCATAATTTTTTATGCCAGTTTTTTAATTTTTAAATGGACAATACTAATATTTTAGTCACTCATCTCAAGGATGAGTGTAAAATACTGAAATTTTCATATCAAGGGAAAAAAAGTGACTTGATAAAGAGGCTAAACTACTTTATTGAAAGTTGTGAAAATGTATGATTCATTTAAATTTTATTAATGGAATGGTCAAAGAGTAGATGAATTTGTGCCTATCATATGAAAAATCATTATTGTTACCATATTAAAACCTTAAGTGAAGTTCAGTACAAAAGAACAGAAAAAAATGATAAAAAATTGAATAACTTTTTTTTTTTTAAGTTTAAAATCAGTTCCGTAAATGCAACATGTTGCAACATTCAAAGTCTGGTAATGATGTGCAAAATCTCTGTTAAATGCGCTTGAACATATTGAAATCTAGTTTCTGCAAAAATTTGCAGAGTTTTACAGACCTTGATAGCTGATGCAACTTTGAAAGTTGCAAAATGTCGTAATCACGAAACTAACTTTAAACTTATTTTAATAAAATAAACAATTTTTAAATATTTTATACGTTTTTTCCTCAATTAAATATATTGTACATAAAATAAATGTATAAAGCATAAACTAAATAAAAATGAAAAAACAAATATTTTAAACAAACAGGTAATATTTTCTCCTTAATTTTACAAGATAGAGAAAAAACCTGCGGCTATTTCTATTAATAAATCGCTTTGTGATCAAAAAATAAATATGTTAATTCTAAATATTAAAGAAATGAAAATACCTTCACTTATCAAAACTAATAATTACTTTAAAACAGATGGAAACATAGGAGAAAACTTTTGATTTTCTAGAGGTTGATTTTCTTAGCCAAAGATTTGATTTGGCATGATTCGGATAATTCTTGATAAAACAAGTAAAGCTGATTTATTTTAATTTTGTCTTTTTTAAGTACCGTAAACTCGTGTTAACGACTCTAAGAGTAAAGCCAAAATCCGACCTTTTTTCTTTGGGAGTTAATTACATCGTTTCTTTGTTATAACAGTTAAAATTTAATTAGCTAGAAAACACCCTGAATATGGGATTTTTTTCAAAAATAAAGTCCAAATTTAATTTTTATTCTAACAAAAAATGGTCTTTGCTCTCATAAAAAAAAATAAAAAAATTGTAGAGTTAATTAAAAAATAGAAACTAAGTAAAATTTAAGCTTTTTTCTATTTTTGAACTTAACTCTAATAGCATTTTTGTAAGAAATTAAAGGTAAAATAAAAGAGTTTATAAAATATAATTTAAGAAGTAAAATCAAAAGTTATTTTAGTTAAAATTGTATATATTTTTTTATTTTTTTTTCAAAAATCAAATTAAATATTTTGACCACTCAAATTTTTTCTAAAGAAGATAACTCTAATAGCATTTTTATAATAAATTAAAGGTAAAATAAAAGAGTTTATGAAAAAATTATTCTATTCGGTACAAATATTTGATTTGAGTTTTAGTTAAATGAATGATCAAGAGATGAAATGCTGACTTAAATTCGGCCTGATAATTTTCCATTTTCATCACGTGGAAGCAAAGCAATCCATTAGAGCATAATCATACTCAATAGCAGTTTGATCGATTACAATAAACTGAACCTTTTTCAACTTTTAGTAGGAACTCTATTAGAGATCACATTTTTGCTCCCGTAAATATTCAAATGGCTCAAACTTCAAATCCTCAATTAACAGGACGCTATATTTTAAAAGATATAGATGTAAATTCTCAATTCTTAACTCAAAATTCAAAAAAGGTAAATACAGATAAAAAGACAAAAACAGTACCAAAGAACAGAGGAAGAAAAAAGCTTTTACGTGATGAAAATGGAAAAATTATCAGGCCGAATTAAAGTCAGCATTTAATCTCTTGATCATTCATTTAACTAAAACTCAAATCTAATTATTGTACCGAATAGAATGAATATTTTTATAAACTCTTTTATTTTAACTTTAATTTCTTTTAAAAATGCTATTAGAGTTATCTTCTTTAGAAAAAATTTGAGTGGTCAAAATATTTAATTTGATTTTTGAAAAAAAAATAAAAAACTATATACAATTTTAACTAAAATAACTTTTGATTTTACTTCTTAAATTATATTTACCTATGTTACCATTTTTTGAAATTTTATTTATAGGATTATCAATGAAAGGAGACCATCCAGTTTGTGTCGAGACTTTATTAACTAAACGCCTTGAATTAAATTTACGAGTTGACTCTTTTTTTTTTCCAATTTTTAACGCCTACTATTGTAATTAAAACTGGAATCATCTGTCTGGCTTGATCTTGAAACCAATTTGACATCACTATCTTTATCATCATCTTGGCTTACTTTATCTTCTATTCCATTGTCATCATCAATTTCTCGTAAAATTTTTAGGTTTTTTATCCTATTGTATATATTTTTTTATTTTTTTTTTTCAAAAATCAAATTAAATATTGTGACCAGTCAAATTCTTTCTAAAGAATATTAAAAAAAAAAAATTTTTCATAGAATTAAATTTTTTTTTCTCTAATAAATATTGAGACCAACTGGTCTATAAATTAAATGGTGTTTTCTTTTCGATATAATATAAGACCGGCTGGCCATGAAATTGATCAGCCCCAAATTTTTTAAATCCAATTATTGTATCGAATAACTCTTTAATTTTAACTTTAATTTCTAACAAAAATATTGCTTAAAAAAAATGTTTTTATTCCTCTTTTTGAGAAAATCTTTTATTTAACACAGTTGTATATAATTCAAGAAAAAATCAATTTGTTTTAAATCGGCAAAATTTGCTAAACCTGTGTCCTTTCAACAAAAATCGGCAGCAATAAAAAAAAAGTAGATTCTATCCAGATTAAATTTTATTTAAATGATTTAAGTAATTTGACATTTATTTTTGCTGTATGATCTTAATCATTGACCAAGAAGTATAACACTTGATTTCCAGAATATTCAATCAATGTAAGACTTTTTAAATGCTCAAAAAGAATGGATGGGATTTAATTGAGCTCTAAATAATTTCACTTGTGCTCCCAAATTTCAAGCTTTTCTTGAATCTGAAAAAATCTCGTTCAAGCATAAGCCAAATTCAGCCCAGAACGACTTGCGTTACGAGTATCGATCAAGTGAGGCCATAAAGGTGTACACAATGAGCACTAATAGTAAAGATTTTATTTAATTTGAAGTTTTTTACCAAACTTTATTTTCGATCTGGTGTACAATCTTTCCTCGCGATGTAAAAATATCTAGTAAATGGCTTGATGGCTCATGAACATATGATTGAATCGTGTACGAGCGAGCAAGCTTTCAAGGCAAGATGAAGAATTGCAAAAACGACCAGGTCGCCCAAGAAATGAGATTTAATTATTCATATATAATTAAGTAAAATTTATTTTTTATTTTTAAAATTAAAAAATTAAATGTTAAAAATAAAAATTTGAGTGATCATTTAATATACTTCGGAGCTCACTTTCATTTTTTTCAAAGCAAAAGTGAAACCATTTAGACTACGATTAAATTTATTACAAAAATTATTTCAAAAAACCTTAGAGAATTCAAATTAAATTAAAAATTCTGTAATAAATTAAGCTGAAATTGTCTATCATAATTTTATAATGTGAAAAATACTTGAAGATTTAAAACTAAAAAAAAATTATTTTTAATATAATTCACTATATGGTTTGAATTATCAAGAATAAAAAAAACACGGCATTGTGAATTTAAAATACAAATTGAACAAAAATTCTTCATTTTTTGATAGATAAAAATTAAAGTTAGTTAAAAATATTAGAAAAAAATCTACGACATAGTGCAACATACTTTGTTGCAACTTTTTTGTCTAAAATAATTTTTCTAATGTAAAAAAAAACAAAAAATAAAACACCAATAAGAATTGAATTGATTATTGATTTGATTTATTATAAAAAAATAAAATAAAAATTTCATTTTAGATTACAAATTATGTTGCAGTATTTTTTCTAGTATTTTTTTAATTAACTTTAATTTTTATTTATCAAAAAATGAAGAATTTTTGTTCAATTAGTATTTGAAATTCACAATACCAAAAAACACAATTTTTTTCAAAATTGTTTAAAATGAAAGACTCAGAATTTATAACTTAGAATTTATCAAAAAATGCCACAACAAGTTTCCAAAATTGCTAATTAGACAGTAAATGAGAGTGAGACATCTGAAGGAATGGGAGAAAAGATAAAATAAAGTGGCTACAAGACTTAGATCAGAGGCAGATTTAATTATATATGTGATTTTGGGCGAATGCTAAATTTTGACAAATGTTTGTTATGTCTGCATCAGTTCAGTTCAATAAAATATATTCTAATTAGTATTGATTTAAAAAAAAAATTGGAAAATTTAGTTTAGAATCTTGTAAATTAATAATTTAAAATTACCCTCGATGTATCACCTAAATTAAAAAAATTTTTAAAAAATTTCTATATATTAAAACTAATGAAAACTAATGAAAATATTATTTAAAGATGACATATTTAGATGTACCATTGATCGTATTGACTAAAACAAATTACAGAATTTATACAATTAATTTTAAAAAAATTGAGTTTTTTTAATTGATTTTCTGTTTGTTTTTTTTTGTCTAAAATTAAAAATCCCAAATAAATTTTTTAATTTTTAAACTTGGAAAAAACAATTATCAATTATCGCCACAAAAATATGTCGATAAATTTTGAATAAAATTTACACAATAGAACTCAATCATCAATTAGCTAAATAAGTGGTTATTTTTTTTTTGTAAATTTAATTATTTGGAATGATTTAGAAACAATTTATAAAATCAAAAAACTAAAAATTTTTCTTTTATTACTTAAATTTTATTTTAATTTGTTTCTAAATTTTTTTATTTTTACTTTTAAATCTGAGGGAGCTTAATCTCGATACAGTTTAGAAAAAAAAATTTCTAAAGATTTATGTACAGAAAGTCACGATCAGTAACTTGTGTCCACATAAAGACCCAAAAAATTCAATATATCAAATCTTTTTTTCACGTAATTAGTTATGGTCAAAATTAATACTTCAGCAATTTAAAATATTACGATTAAATTAAACTTTATTTTTAAATTAGCAAAAAAAATTATATTTATATATTGAAACTATTTAGACAAAGAAAAAAATTCGTAAAAATTTCGCATCCCCTCTCAAAAAAAATGTCTATGCCATAGCATATTTTGAAGTCCATTCCTTAGCATTTTTGTTGTAAAGATTCTTATCTGTTTTATAAATACGGGCTATTTCTGGCACAAGCGGATCGTCTGGATTCGGGTCGCACAAAAGCGAACAAATGGATAGCAACACTTTGGATATTGTCAAAGCAGGGGACCATTGTGATCTCAAGATGTCCAAACAAATGCTTCCATTGCTGTTTATGTTAGGGTGGTATATGCGAGTAGTGAAGGCTATCTAGACAAAAATCTAAATTTTAGCATAAAATTTTTTATGTAAAAATTACTTTTGGTGGCTTGAATGGGTAGTCGGTCGGGAAGTGAATGGTCAAGAAGAATACACCACCTTGGTATGGGCTATCTGGCTAAAAATATATAAAGGAAAACAAATTTACTTAATTATCAATATGAAAAATATCAAAAACTTACTGGTCCCATAATGGTCGCTTGCCATTGAAACACTTTTTTTTAAAGCAGCTTTTAGCCAAAGAATAAAGTAAAGAGACTAGAATAAAATTTACAGTCGTCTGATACTGGTCCTGCTGAGCAATTGGCCGGAGGGTCTTTTTCCAAATCCTGCAATTCCTTTTGAGCACAAAAGTTTCCATTTAGCATTAGGCTTATGGTCTTAGTTTACAAAATTACTTTATTAATTCGTTTTAAAGCCATTTTTGCTCTGAATAATTTTTTATATTATGTACTAGATCTAAAATAATCGATAAATTTTAAATTGAGAATCATGTTTGTATTATCTGCAAAAAAAATTTTGTTTAGAGGTTAGAAAGATTGAGCAAAAAACACTCGTTTTTCATGATGATACTTTTTAGAGTGAGGTCTTAATGAGTTGGTTTTGTAATTTTTTTTTGAAAAAATTGCAATCTAATACCCAAAATTTCGAATGCAAATATTGCAACTCGTTTTGCTTTATCTTCTAATTAGAAAAATGCGTGCTTTGCCAAATAAGACTAAGTTAAAGGACACTTTTAGTTGCAGTTTGACTCATTGAGCCAAATGTTTCAATAAGCTAGTACTTGGGACCAAATGATCGCAGTTTGGGTCTTTCAATTTTGACAACTGCCATAATTTTGTCCTCTTTTATTTGTGGAACTAAACCATGGCGATATTTTAGATTCCTATTTAAATTAATCTAATTTTGTCTTAATTAAATGCAAATTTCGAATGATTTAGAAATTTTGGAAAATAATATTGAAAGCTTTTTTAGAACAAACTAGAATTTGTTTAGCATTTTATTATGCTTTACACAATTGGGAGAAAAACTTAGCTACTTGGGTACATGCGTTGTGCTAGTCAATTGCATAACCCATAACTGATAATTTAGAGATATCCCTTAAGTAAATCATACCTTTAGATTAAGTCATAGAAATAGACTAAATGAAGACAGAGTAATCATAGACGAATAAATTGGAATATTAATAAATTATTGATGCATATTTAAATTAATAAATATTGGGAAACATCTTTTCGTTAATATGTAGCTCTGTATAGTTGCTAACATAAATTCAATTTAAATTTGACTAGAAAAAAAGGCGATGACATTCAATTTTGGCTAGTTTTTTGAATATAAATAAAAAAAAAAATTTGAAATTTTTCACAATAAAACTTAACAAACTCACAATTCGTCTCATTCACAAATAAAAACTACCAGGTTTTGATCTCAAGTGTCTTTATGCAAAAATTTTGACCATTTGACTGAAATTTAAAAAATTTATTAACAAAAAGGTTGAATATTTTTAGCTTTTTTTATTCTAAATTCTCTCTTTTAAGGGAACGAGTAAGAAATATAAATATGAAATATTTTATTCAAATCTAATAATAAAACTGCTAATTTAGCTTTCAGTCGGTCTATTAGGGTCAAACGGTATTATTCTGGTATCTGAAATAATTTTTTAAAAAGAGAAATAAATCTACAGAAAAGTCGATAAAATCCTCTATACTATTTTCTAGAATTTTGCTAACTCAATATTGAGTCTTGACAAAACATATGACTGTGGAACTGAAAACATGATTAAAAATTTTTTTTAAAGGTAAGGAAATAGGCAATTGAAGAGTTTTTTGTCATTTAAAATAAACAGGTATATTTTCTCATCTTTATCAAATATATTTTTTAAAAAAATCATTTTTTTTGTAATTTTCGAAAAATTTCAATAATGAAATGTTCAATAATCATATTTTCGTGTTTTTTTAATTCAAAATATCTAAACAAATTTTTATATTTTTAATTAAAATAATAGTAAGAGGATGACCCCGGGCAGTTTAGAATGGTAATTGACCTCCCTTTCAGTCCCGTGTTGAGTATTCTTAATAATAAAATAAATGTGAATAAAAATTTTAAACTTTTAATTTTAAACAAGACAAACGAATGAAAATTATTTTTTTATTTTTTTTTAAATTAAAGTAATTTAACTAACAGAGTAATTTTTTTTTAAAGATAAATTTTACATAATTCAAAATGATTTGTTTATTTGAAAAATTCGTTCACAAGATATGAGGATTAAAAATTATTTTAATGCCATCTAAATGACTCACTTGGTTGTTCTTTTGTAAAAAAAATTATCCTGAATATTTGATTTCTAATTAATAGGAAAAAAATCAGTAATAGTAGAAATAAATGGCTAATTTTTATGAGAATATTGTCTACCTAATGCTTTTTTCTATGAAATAAATAAATAAGAATAGTTTTAAATCATTTCTTAATTTTAACTTTTATTAAAAATAATATTCTATTTAATATTTAAAAAAATTATTTTAATTTTTTTATTTCAAAAAATTTTTCAATTGATAATATAATTTAAAAGAATTTATACATAAATTTAAAAAAAAGAAAATAAAAAATTTAACTATGTCATAACGCTCTGACCGGCTTCAACTGGGTAATATTTGCGGTGTACATGATCAACTCGATGCGGTAACCTCTATGTCAGATAGGAGCCGTCTGTAAAAAAGGTACTGGAAAAGGAAACAAGCGCTTCCCCTTTTATCCGCTTGGATAGAAGAGGCTGTATTATTATTATTATTTTAAGTTATATCGCTCTAAACTTGTCTATTTAAAACTAATATCTACAGTCTTTTTTGTTCAAATAAAACGCTCTACTTGAAAAACTTTTTTTACCACTGATTTAAAAAGAAAAAATAGTGATTAGCCAGGGGTTAGAATTTATTATAAAAATTCTTTATAATAAATGAGGCTTTAAATAGAAAAAATAAATTTGACTAGAATTCTAGAGATTTTGTTCGATTTTCGGTTCCAAAAACAAAAAAAATAAAGAAAAAAAAAAATTAAAAATTATTCTGTTTCCATATATTATTCATCATCACTCTGGTCTCTTGCAGTTATACCTTTTTTGTTGATTATTATTTCATCACCGGAATAAAAAGCCATGAATATTTTAAGTATCATCATCTACTAGGTCATCCTTGAATTCTCGATTGAGAATAAAATGTCTAAGCTGTCAATGAAAGACATCAATTATGTGACGTATTCCCAGTTTGGTCGGATGTATTTTGTTTAATGCTCGGATTCAAAAGTTTCCCAAATTATACTGACCATTGTATTATTTGCGGATAACCGGTTGATCTAAGATTGTTTGCTTTAGTTTACGTTTTTCTTAGTTTATTAGCTGTTTTTTCATAGCTTAACAGTAAATGTTTAAAAAAAACATTTACTATTAGCTCATGGGTGTTATTTTATCCGATGAGAGAATGTAAAAATAATTCCAAAAATAATTTTAAATATTAGAAGTATTTAATAGATTTTTTTGAATTAACCTCGGGGTTAAAACGATGATTTAATTTATAAAAAACAGGATTTATAGTATATTTTTTTCAGATTTTCACAAATTTTATTTATTGAGCCTCCCAAAAAAAATTAAATTTAGGGTTTCAAAGGACGTAGCTTAAGAATTTCAAGTCAAAAATTAGAAATTCAGATAGCACTTAAATTTTGAATTTCTTGAACTTCACATCTTTTAGGAAAATAAAAATCTCTTTTTTTCTTGATTACCTTCATATAGCTGGTTTTAACTAGTGTTGGGATCCGTACAAGCGGACACTTAACCGGCCAAAATTTTCAGAAACCGTGACCGTGTCTGCATAAGCCGGCCAACTTTTTGGCGGGCGATCATTTGACCGGTCAGTTAGGCGGTCTAATTTTTGGACCGTATAAAAAACCGGTCAAAAATAAACGGGCGGTCAAATAACCGGCCAACTTTTTGGCGGGCGGTCATTTGGCCGGCCAGTTTGGCAGTCTAATTTTTGGACCGCCAAGCTGACCAACCTAATTTTGAACCGCCCGTTTATTTTTGACCGTTTATTTTGGCGGTCCAAAAATTAGACCGCCTAGCTGACCGGCTAATTGACCGCTTAAAACCGTCCGCCTAGTGGACCGGTTTGGTCTGACCGCATCCAACACTAGTTTTAACCAGTACATGTGACCATTTCGTCAAATTCTGCTCCGGCCTAGTGTCTTACTTAGACAAATTTTTTTCTTTATCTTTTCTGCCTATGAGGCTTGAAACTAATAAACAATAATGATAATAATAATAACTAGACAAAAAGTTCGCAATTCTTCACGGGTTAAATAAGAATCTTAACCAGAAACAAGTCTTGATTATCACGCTAAATGTGTTTTTTTTTTTAATTGTTTCAGATTAAAAAAAATCAAAAAATCAAAAAAAAATTAAACAGATATTCAAAAGGCTTTGATTTATATTCGTAAGCATACATTAAGTTAGCAAAGTGCTTCAAAAGGCCCAGAATTGGCTAAATTACTTTATTTACGTAAGTTTAAGTAATCTTACGGTAAAATTTCGCAAAATTTCTAAAAAGCTTCCAAAATGGTTTATTTGGTAAAAAAAAGAAAAAGTTCATTATTTAACAGAAGCTTTTGTCCAATAATTTTTCTGTCAATTAGTAACTTTGCACATCCAGCATAAAATAATGATAAATAAAAAATTTCCATGTTCAAAATATAAAAAAATTTTAGATTTACTATTAGATTTTTCTTCGATTAAAAATATTTTTTTTGTTAACTAATCTTATCTTTTTAGTTTTCTGAATAAAAGAAAAATTAAAAGGGTCTACCTTTTCACCACAAAAAAATAACCATTCAACACAATTTCAAAACGCTCAGCACAAAATGATTTCTTCTCAACACAAAAATTAAAATTTGAAAAAAATACTTTTAGCACAAAAATTGTCTGGCTTGTTAAATGGCTTGTTGGGAAAATTTAAAAAAAATTTATTCAAGAACTGTTATAAAGTTGAGCTTAACAGCAAGAAATGTTCTTGCAAGTTTTTCACTAAATTAGGATATTGTGCACATTTATTGGTATTATAAGAACTGTTTAAAAAAAAGGACCAATTTTTCAATAAACCTAAAAGAGGTAGAGCAAAAAATGCGGAAAATTGGTTTTCTAGAGATTAATTTTTTTAATTTCTTTTCTTTAAGCTTCGAAATTTACTTTATTTACCTAACTTCCACTTATAAATATCATTAAATAAAATTTAAAATTAAAAAAAAATTTATTTTTTTTATAAATATTTTTGAGTTGAAAAAAAAAATTCCTTTAAGAATTATTTTCAAACACAATTTTTTTGTGTTAAATGTTTTTTTTTTTAAATATAAATTTTTGTGCTAATAAGAAATTGATTGTGCTATAATAATATTTCCAAATTAAAATAGCTGGAAGTCATGCTATTTCTTGAAAAAATTAAGTAAAAATAAAATAAAAATATCGACTGTACCTTTTTATGAAATACTGCATCATCAAACAAAAAGAGCTCTCATCATTTTCAAGTGGCTTTTAAATTTTAAGTTGATGTGAATTTTTTTAATATTAAAACTCATGATAGTAAATTAGTTGAACAAAAAAAGGTTGTTGAGAAATCTACTTCGAAAGCGAAGCTTGAATAAATTTTCAATAAGACTAGTCAATTTTTTTTGATAAATTCATCGTCAAGTTATACCAGCTAAGTTATTTGAATCATTATTTAAAATTTATGAAGTTCATAAATTTTAGATCAGAGGAAAATTTTCAAAAAGTAAATGGCTATAAAAATTCTCCAAAACTTTATTCCTATTTCAGCATTTAAAATTTTAATAAATCTAAAAATTTATAAAATGAAATATTTATTTCTTCCTATCTAGAGGAAATACCAGCCATGATTTAAATCTTAGCAGTGAATTCCGTTTTAAAAAAAATTCCTCTCTTCAACTCGAATTAGTTCTTAAATATAGATAGGCTAATAATAAACAATTCGAACAAAATGATCTGGCGTTTTACTTTATTTTATAGTCACACTACTCCTGATTTTCAAAGAAAACCTTTTAATTTTTTCTCCCTTAAGAAGAAAAAATTTTCTTTATCTATTTCAAGCTGTCCTTAAAAAACGGGAAACGAAAATTCCTCATAGCTATTTTCGCTAAGTTAGTAAAAAAAATTGTCTAAATTGAATTGCGGAATTTTATTTTTCGAAATAAATTTATTTTGAACTTTGAATAAAGTTTAAAATTATTTTTATAATAAACAAATTAAAAATTCAAGATATAAGTATTTTTACATTTAAAGCCATATTTATAGCACAACCACCACTTTCGAGAACCATTTTCACATAAAAATTAACACTAACTTTGTCACAGTCGAACTGATACTAAAAATTCAAAGGGTGTACCTAACCACCACACATTCAAATCCCGATGAGCACACAACCTTAGAAACACACATTTGATTGTGTGTTATTGAGTTAAAAAAAATTTTTCTTGAGATAAAATACTGAACAACACACGTAAAAAATGTGACTTTTATACAAAAATAAGAATTATATTTTAGTAAAATTAAATTTAGATGACTGACGATGTGTTGAGTAAAAGTGGCCACCAATGGCCAACGCTTAGAACCGTTTAAAGCCCAATCCAATGAGCCTCAAATTTAAAAAGCTTATTATTTACTTAAAAATGGAGAAACAAAATTAAAAGAATTTTTAAGCACTTTTTTACCAAATACACATGCACATTAATTTTTTATAATTTTTTTCAATTCATTTTTTCTTAATTTCCCAATGCCATAAACCTTTTTTTTACTAAATTTTTAAGTTAGTTTCAGATAAATTTGAGAGAAAAAAATGAATAAATTTCTAAACTATATTGAGGCACTTTATCTGCCTTTGTGTATGATTAGTATGAATTTGTTTAAATTAAATGGTGAAAAAATACCAATTGATTTCGACCAGAAGGAGAATCTACAAAATAAGATAGCATTTGATTTGCCAGATCTTACAGCCATTTTCACTTTACCAGATCAAAAAACCAAAGTGCAACTTGAAGCGTTTAGATCGCGCTTAAATGACAAAATTTTAGCAGAAAACGAGACAAGCAAGCATTCACAGTTGATGTGGGTAAGCACTGGTAATCCAAGACTTGTTATGACCAAAATAGATCAGAAAAGTGGCTCAGAACTTTTTCATTTCACTCCAGAAGGGTTTTACACTTTCGTCGAAATGCTTAATGACGATCATATCCAGCTTCTTGCTGAAAAAGCTAAATTGTTTTATACAACTGATATAGCCCACAACCAGATTTTAAATTTGATTTTGTCAAAGTTTGAGTGCAGTATAGTCCTTTTTTCATTGTACTCGAAAACCTTCATTAAAGGAAGAGTAAATCAATTCAGAGTATTCCCACTTCGCTTAGACTTTCTAGCTCCTGTTGGCACCAAAGAGCGCCAGAACTTTATAAAAAGACTTTTAGAGGATAAATCAAGCATTTCAATTCATTGCGAAATAGCTTCACAAGGAGTTGAGCTCAAGACCAACACTTTAAAGATAACTGCCAATCAATTTGACCAAATAAATCTGGTCGACAAAATTTTCGGTCCTGCCACAGAGTCTTATGTAACCAGAGAACAAGCTAGTGCTTTGTCGGAGGATATTTACTCAAATTTAAACATAACATATCAAAATAATTGCATTCAAAAAGAAGACATTGAATTTTAACTCAAAATTAAAAATTTATTCGAGATAAGTGGGTTAATCAGCTAAGATATTACCAATTTATTAGTGATGAAATCGAAATAGTTTTTTGGTCAAAAATTAAAGCTTGAATAAATAGAAAATACGAACTCAGATTTAAAAAGCAACTTGAATTTTCAGCTATTAATTTAAAAAAAATTAAATTGAATTGAATATTTGAAAAATTAAGTGTTTAAAAATTTTAATTATAAATAAATTAATTTTCAAGGCCGATTTATTATTTTTTAACTAAAATTACTAAAAATTTTTTTTCCTAAATTTGCATAACTGATATTATTCTTATTAATTTTTATAAATCGTATTAAAATTATAAATTAAACAAAATTATACTTTAAAAAAACTAAAAATCAGCAGATAGTCGTTTAACTCGATTTTGAGTTTTTTTTATAGCCAGAGAAGGATGTTTTGTACAATTAGATTTTTTATTTTAATTAGAACAATATTTAGATAATTAAAAATATTATGGTATGAATTTTGATGAAAAATGTGGTTTCTAATAAAGATCTCAATAATTCATTGCTTATTACGATTTGGTTCATATAAAAATAAATAAAAATAAAAATTTTTAAAAAAGTTAAATAAAAAATTATTTTTTTAAATTTAATTAAATATTGAAAAAAATAGCATCAAGCTTGATTTTTAAAATAAATTCACATTTTTAAATTAACTAAGTAATTTTATGAAATGTTAGTTATTTTTATATTCATATAGTAAAATTGGTAAAAAATCAGTAATTTTAGTTAATGAATTAGCACACGCCATTTTCAAGTATATTTTTCAAATTTATTTCTATTCAAATATTTTATTCAAACCTAATTTTCATTCGAAAAGCTACTTATTCAAAAATCGAAAAACATTGGATTTGCATGCTTTGAGCTTGCTTAAACCACAACATTTTTATTATTATTTCGGATTCCATTAAATAAACTTTTAACAAAATTAAATTGTTTTATTTATTTCTTGGCTTAAATCCCTTAAGTCCCAATTCAAGACTTTACATATCTATATTATTTTTGGAAATACGAGATTATTAAATCCGGATCAGATCACCATAAAATAAACTTAATGTCAAAAAATAATTCTTGAAGATTTATTCAGCAGTTTCCATTGACATTCCTTCACAAATTTTTTGCCATTATTTTAAAAGCTAATAATTAGCACAATAATATTTAAATTTTGATTTTTAAAAATTAGACGAGTTAAAGCAATGCTTGAAAAATGAATTTAATAGTTACTCTAATTTAAAGTTATTAATTAAATTTTAATCAAATTTAATTTATGGGCCTAAGCTTTATCATTCAATTTGGCAATCCTTTTATAATATTAAAGACTAAATGTAAGAGTTATGTATTCTCAAAATATATTTTTACGATTTTATAATAAGAGAAGATTATATTCTTAAAATAAAAATTTTTAATAATAAGAAAATTTTATTTTCGAGCATTATTAAGTTAATTATAGGGATGAAAAAATTTTTAGAGCACACATTCAAAGCTTTGCTTTGAGTATCTTATTTTTAAATAAAAACAAAACTAACAAAGACAAATCAGAAAATAAGTATTTGAAAAACCATTTAAATATTTTTAACAATTCAAATAATGGAATGCTGCCTGTTGTACCAATGCTGATAAAAATAACAATAAAATAAATAAATAGGGTTAGTAAAAATTTCAAAATATTTTCTTTAACATAAAATTTCATGATAAAAATGTCCGTTTTATTTTCATATGATGGAAGAATATCAAATCTCTGAGACAGAATTTAAGGAATCTTTTGTCAAAGATTTTGTAAATTTTGCTTCAAAAACTACTTTTAAATCCTTACCATTAACCGAAGCAATCGGATTACTCTCAACATATTGTATAGACTTTGTAGAAGACTTGAAAGCAGACGTAATTAAAAAAGAAGCTTCGAAGATATTAAAGATACAAAAATTTCGCAATGTATCTCACATTGTCATTGATGAGAAAGGTTTGGAAAGCTTGAAAGAAAGTGGAAAAGTAAATTGGGGTGGTGGTGGTGGAGGTAACTTTATGAAAATATTTTCTATCCGCGCTACTGCAAATAAAGTGTCCGAAAGTAGTTCTGAATGGTTTAAATCGAATAAAAGCCTGACTGACCAGTTGAATGAACTTAACAGATATGTAAATGATGAAGTTGAATGGCAGTTTGAAGGCGATAAAATTGTACCTAAGAGCATTAGTGTAGCAAAGTTAGCTCGTGGACAATTCTCTGGGACTATGACTTTCAATAGAGTTCGCAAGCAGTTCTATGAAGCGCCTTTCATTAGAAAATTTACATTGTACATTTCAAGTGCTACTGAGGAAAAAAGTGAAATTGAAATCATGAAAAATTGCATCCAAGGCTACAGGGAACAATTAGAAGCTTTGGGCTCAGAATCTGTGGAAAAAGACAATCAATTAAGTCTGATTGTCAGCAATGCAGAGGCCAGATTGGCCAAATTGGAGCAACGTGTCTTCCATATTGATGATCTATTGAACGATTCTTCAGAAAATTTTCAAAGAGCTATTAGCAACTTAAATGAAGCACTTGCTGCCCAAAGATATGAAATAGTAAGTGGCACATGGGTTATTTCGATTAAAGTTCATGGATATCCTACTATAAGCCGTGTTGGAGTGTTTAATAAGAATTTCAAGAAGGTGCCAAAAATATTTTACACAATTAAGGCTCTTCATGTTGGCAATAACGTGGCCGCTCTTTACAAAATGACCAATGAGCGAATCACCACCACACAGTTCACTTGTGACATTAATTTTTTTGGCGTTTTCCATGCTTTAGAACTAGAAATCGAATGGATTGCCTACGGTCTGGTTTAAAGCTTATTTTTTTCCTAAAAAAAGAATTTAAAATTCAGTTGTGATTTTTCCAATTATTTTTTTTTAGTCTTTATAAAAGTATTTAAAAAAAAAACACTTTTCTTTCAAATTGATAATATATCTTTAAGAAATTCAACTCGAAATGAACATTTGAAAATGGATGTCGTTTGCATCAACAAGAACCTTGAGCTTTTTTGGATCTTGTCTCGAATCTTTTTAATCTATCTTAAAATCTCAGTTTAGAAATAAAGGGATAAATATCTTTATCTTTAGTAAAATTTAAAAAAAAATAACTAATTTAAAGCATTGTAAACATTACAATTACAATTTTTACCTTACATTAGCATTTAATAATAATAATAATAATAATGAACATAAGCTACGACAAGCATGCTTGCAGAGACGTCTTACTAGGAAAACATCTATGATAGCTAGATGCAGAGTTTTTTAAAAGTCACAAGTCTCAAGTCAAGTCCAAGTCAAGACTTTTTTTTTTAAATTTCATTCAAAAGTCCAAGTCCAGGCTTTAAAATTTTGAATACTGAAGAAGAAATTTATGCTAAAATTGCAGAAAAATTCTGATAAATTATCAGAATTTTTTTGCAATTTTATCAGTGATAATAATGCAAATCTATTGCGTTAGACAATCCAAGAGTATATAAATTTATTGATATGAAGCCTGATCTAGAAAATTTTTAAAAAAAATTCTGGACTTGGACTTTTTTTTGGGACTTTTAAACAACTCTGGCTAGATGCATTGAAATATAGATACATATACAAAGTTATTAATAGTTTTCTATTTCATTATAAGTACAATTAGTAAATTATAGAAGAAAAAAAACGAGATCGAGAAGGCTTTAAGAAATTCAGTACAAAATGATAAAAAGAACAGAAAAAAATGTAAAAAAATTGAATAACTTTTTTTCTAAAAGTTTAAAATTAATTATGTGAATGCGGAATGCTGAGTTCAGCAGAAATTAAATTTCAAGAATTAATTTTAAACTTTTAGAAAAAAAGTTATTCAATTTTTTTACATTTTTTTCTGTTCTTTTGTACTGAACTTCACAAAACCGATCGAGAACAACTCAACAATCATCGTATTCACTACAAACAAACAATCCGTTACACAATAGTCCCAAGAAATGGTAAATAAATATTTGAATTGCTCTTATTTTACCAAATTAACCAAATTTTGAAAAAATATTTAGTATACTTTAATTTATTTAAAACAGGTTAGGTAAAATTGCTAAAAATATATATTTCAGTGGCAGTGTTAATTGCAATTGGTCTCAAAGCATGTCTAGTAAGACAATAATCAAATCAAATTTTTTTTTTTGTTACTGATTTTCAACTTAAAATATTTTTCAAACAAAAAATTATGATAAAGTTATTGAAATGTTTCAAATTGATTTTTATTAAAAAAATATTCGAAATTAATTTTGCAATGTTGTTACATTGAAATTAAATAGATTGCATCAAACATAGAATATTTAGTTTGTATTGTTTTAATAAAAAAATCTTTAAATAATAATATTTTTCATACAAGGAATAAAACAAATTTTTTTAAAAAAGATAAAAAATTTTAAAATATAAAATATTTAAGAATATTGTACCGTAATTTTTTTTGAAAAAATTAAAAATTGATTTGAAAAATATGATAAATATTTTTAATTAAAATTTTTATTAATTTTTCAAATCAATTTTTAATTTTTTCAAAAAAAAATGCCGCGTCAAGAATCAAATTTTAGTATTTTTTTAAACCGAATAATAAAAATATTCAAAAAAAAAATTTTTAATTTATGACAGAAACTCTATTTTTAATGCTGCATTAAATTAAAAAACTTTACTTTTAACGTGATCCAAGACTCGAAATACAACTTTGACGCATGCGGTGTAAGTTAAGAATTTTTTAACATGGGCGAGATGGTATTTATTGCCTGCGCCAAAGTTGTTTTTCAGGTTGTGAGGCTGCAATATCTAACGAGGGAATATGGTATATTAGATTTTTTTCTACTTAAAAATACTTATCTGTTGTAAATAAAATGATGAGAGCTTCCATTTAACATAAGAAAAATCGAGAGGAATAAAATAAATCTGGCAACAAAAAATGCTGTTTTTAAACGATACTTTTTTTAAATACTGATCTAATTTATTGAATAAAAAATATGATTATAAATAGATCGACTTATTTTAAAAATATTAAAATGTAATAGTATTTTGTACATTTTTTAGACTTTACATACTCTTTCAAAAATTTTAAAATAAGTGCCAAATTAGCGAGCAATCAAAACTTGTTGCGAATTAGATAAGTTCAGCATTGAAATGACTAAATTCATGTTATTTTTTAAATTAAGAGGTATATCAAAATTATCTAAGAAAAAATTATTGTGGAAAATTTAAAAAACAATTTATCAATATACTAATCAATATACTAAAATAATAATAAAATTTTATTTTATTTTTAATTTTAAGGTTAATCAACAGGCTAGTACCTTTGTCATAAAAGACCGATTAACACTTCTTTTGTTTGATATTAAAATCTTTTACAAATTAAAAAAAAAAAAATGTTGTTTATAAAATTATTTAAAAAAAAGTAAAATATTGAAATATTTAAGTTAAATTTTAAGAATTTTTTGACAAAATCTGTAAATATCAAATTAATATTATTGAATATTGAACTCGGTTTTTCACTTTAATAAGAAACTGAGCCAAAGAAAATTCGGCTTTTTGAAAATTATTAAATCAAGTTAACTAAGCTATTGACATTAATAAATATACAACAAAATTTAATATTTTGGTTACAAATCTGATCTTTTTTTTTTAGTTTAATTGAATTTTCTAAAATTGAGTAAAATAAACAAGAAAATTAGCCAATGCTTTTTAAAATTTATTTTTCTTTTTAAAATAAAAAAAAAATATCAAAAAAAAAATTACTGCTAGTATTATCAAAAATAAAAAATTGACAATAAAATTTAAATTATTATCAGAGAGTATATACACTGACTTTTTTTTTCTGATTTTTTGACATAGCTTTTTTTTGTCACAATATCCTTCATCATTTAAGCATTTCGATCCTGTTTTCAGTTCCAAGTCTATTGGATTAAAATGGTTAATCATTTCTGGTATTTGGAATGAATCAGTGCATACATTTTTCGTTAATTCTTAAAAAATTTTTAATCATAAATTAAATTTTTCATTTTAAATTACCTCCTTGACATGCAAGATGACAAAACGATGTTTCTTTACTACTCTCATTCAGGCTACATTTGGTCATATTAAATTTTTCACATAAAGAGCTTTGGCATTTCTAAAAATCACTAGGTAAATTTAAAAAATTTAAAATTAAATATATATTTTACTCGTTCAATGCACAAACTCGTATTAAGTTTACACATCGAATAATCAGGAAGTTTTGAGTCATCAAATGGACAATTAACACTTCTACCGGAGCAAGTTCTTTCATAATTACAATCTTTATCAATCGATTTACCACAGGTAGTCGAATTATCTTTGAAATTACACTCGGGTCCACAACATTCTCCTTGAGATGGGCTGCAAACTGAGTTTCCTTTCAGTTTGCATCGCTTATTCTTAACTTGATAGTCAGCCCAATAACAACATGACTCTAGGCACTCGTCAAAATATCCACAATCACATTCTTCACCTGGTTCAACAATTCCGTTTCCACAAATGGATCCATTAAATTCTAGGCAATTAATTTAGCTTTTAAAAATACTGGCTAATTTGAAGAAAAAATAGAAATTTTCTTAAACCTTTCAATTTTTGTCATGAAATTGGCTTTAATATGCGGTCAAAAAATAATTTAAATATTTTAAAATACAGCGATTTTTTTTTAATGGACCCAATCGCTTAACATGATGTGAAAAAGTTAGATAACTATAAAGAAAAAAAAATTCCCATGGTCAATCAATTTACGGTAAATAATAATTTGAAAACAAAAATTCTTTAAATAAATGCTTTAAATCACTTGCAAAAAAAAATTAAACTTCATTTTTGATATTTTTTGAATATTTTATTCTGAAATAGCTTTATCTCTGTAAGAAAACAAAAATATTATTTGAAAAATTTTTTAAAAGAATATAAAAATTTTTGAGGTTTAATATTAAAGGGAATATTTATTTCTGAAAATTGATCATTCAAAAATTTAAAACTTAATTAATAAAAAAACGCTAAAGATTCGTCCGACTGGAAACCAGTTCTGAGTGGAGTACCGCAAGGGTCTGTTTTAGGGCCATTATTGTTTATAATCTTCATCAATGACTTGCCAAACGGCTTATCCATTCTCTGTAAATTCTTTGCTGATGATAGCAAATTGTTCAGTATAATAAAAAACCCAAAAGACCGTGAAGAGTTCCAATCCAACATTAACATGTTACTAGAGTGGACAGTTAAATGGAACATGGACCTCAACCTTGGAAAATGTAAAATCATGCACATCAAGACCACATGTTCACATTCGAAATCGACGACATGGCGTATGTATTAGAAAACACAAAATCAGAACGGGATCTAGGAGTGATACTACAAGACGATCTGAAATGGAAAGAGCATATTTCTGCATCCATCCTCAAAGCAAATTTTGTAAACGGAAAGCTCAAAAAATCCTTCGATAATTGGGACACTAGAACATTTAAAATATTATTCACATCGTACGTGCGACCCATTCTAGAATACGGCTCGACAATTTGGAACCCTATTCGTAAAAAAGAAATTAAACAAATCGAAAATGTCCAAAGGAGGGCCACAAAACTGGTACCAACTATCAGAAACAAAAGCTACGAAGATCGCCTTAAAATACTCGGATTGACAACTCTAGAAGATCGTAGAAAAAGAGGTGATTTAATCCAATACTTTAAAATTACCAAAAATATTAATATCGTGAACTGGTTCCATCTTTTTAACCACAGCCCAAACTCAAACTGTTCAGGACCAGCTGGCTCTACAAGAGGGCACAATAAACTCTACAGACAATTCGTAAAATCTTGTCCTGCAAGACACAATTTTTTCACAAATAGAGTGGTACCAACTTGGAATGAACTACCGGAAAATGTTATAAAAGCTGAAACAGTCAACAGTTTTAAGAACAAATACGACAAATTTTCAAATGGTCAGAAACATCTGCCATAGCTAAGTACGTTGGTGCTCAGCTCCGCGGTTCACCCGTTGCAGATAAAACAATAATAATAATAATAATAAAATTATTTATTTTATTTAGCGGGCTTGGCTAAAAAACGGTTATTTTAGATTTTAATTTAAGTATTGTGATTTCTAAAATTATACAAAAAGTTAAAAGAAAAATAGAGTCTAAAATTGGTTATAAAGCATTTTTTGACATGGATTTAAATTTTAAAAAAAATTTACATAGTATAAGCTTATATCATTTTCAATTTTTTCATTCTTTAATATGATATGATAAATATGATAAATTAAAATAACGCACACTGAGATAATAGTTGAAATTATAAGGTAAGTTTTTAATTTTTTTATAAGCTATGGGGTTTAAAGTGAAAATGAAATTTAAAAAAGTTTGCATTTTAAACGAGTCCTAGGTGTCTAAGGCTTGTATTTTTATTTTTATATCAGAACCTAGGGGTAATTTGCAAGGATTTATGGTAGGTTTTACCATTTCTCCTAGTTTTTTTGATATAAATAAGATAGGAGTAAGCTATACACTTAGAAAAAAAATTTTGATACTGAAAATGCTCTAAATTTCTAATTACAAAATTAAACCCATATCATTGTCCGCATCGTCTACAAAGAAATGGGTTATCTAGTAATTTAAAGATTTAATAAAGTTAGTGTTAAAAATAACATGTTATAAAAATATGACAATATTGTTTTGATTAAAACTTGAAATTTTTCTATTTATCTTCTAATCTGAGCTACGAAAAAAAAGCAAATAAAAAAAGTTAGTATCAAAAAAGAATACATGACATTAAGTAAAATGTTCAAAACATAGATAGGTTTAAAAAATTATAAGATTTTTTTTCTACTTTTTAGTAGGAGTAGTAGTAAATAAAGGTGTGACACAGAGGTACCTTTGTGTATGTAAGTTATAGGGCTAAATCATATCAGCTCTTATCTGGTCTGTCAATGAATACACTCGGTATACCGATTTCCTCAGATAACCGGACGCCACGTGAGTATCCAGTCTAGCCTTTAAGCTGTTCACATTACTCGCATTAACTTAAGGAAAGAATTTTCCAATCATGTTACAGCCCTTACAGTCATCTCCAACGATCTGATGTGTGTGTGATCTGCCTTTATTATTTCTTCTTATTTTTTCCCAGATCCACCTCTTCTAACCCATGTGTTATTTTATATAGCTGTATTAGGTCACCCCTTTTTCTCCTTTTACTCAAGTCAGTATATCCTAAATTCTTCAACCTATCTTCATATTTCGTTATCCTCCAGAACCATGTCTGTTGCTCTCCTCTGAACCTCTTCTATTTTTTTAATTTCCTTTTTTGATAGAATGTTCCATACTAATGACGCGAACTCTAAGTGAGTTCTCACAAAAGTAGGATATGATTTTTTGCACAATTTTATGTCGAAATATCTAAAAGTCTCCGTCAGTCTCCCACACATCCAACTCGCTCTTTTCATTCCAGCTTCCACTTGCACTGAAAATTTACCATCTTTTGTTATGATTACTCATAAGTCCTTTTCTTTCTCAGTTTCCTTCAGTACTGTTTCACTTCTATTTTCCTCAATTTTCCAAAAATCACTTCACATTTTAACCCATTAGATCTCATTGACCAAATTCTACACCATTCGACTGTATTATATAACAAGACTTTATTTCCTTTCTCTTAAAAAGACCTCTAGCACCCAGCATCTTTGCCTGTACCCCATATTCATTCAACTTATGAATTAATTTGTTGATAGAAACCCTATCGAAAGCTTTTGAAAAATCAGGAGACAGCGCATCAACTGAATTTTCCTCCATTAAACTTTTTGTTAGTAGATTCTGCCATTTTGTTGTTTCAAAATTAAATTATTCTCTTAAAAAAATCTCATCATCTCATTTCTAATTATTCCTTCCATTATTTTACAGCACAGTGACGTCAAAGACACCGGCCTGTAGTCTACCGCATTGGTCTATTTCCTGTTTTGAAGATCGCTTTAATGTAATAAATATTCATATTCAAAAAAGATACAATAAAAGTTTAAGATACAATTTATAGGTAATTCAATTTAATGAACCAATTTTAGAAATAAATTTTTAATTTTAAAAAGCAAATAGCCAACTTCAAGAATAATCGAAAAGTTGCTGGAAATCAGAACAACGTTAGAATATGATTCTTAATTATTAATATAATTAGCTTGACAAAAAATTTATTAATTCTAGTTTGTTAAACCCAATTAAGGCTAAATTATAAAAACAGCTACGACTCTGAGTCAAGTTAAAAAATCAAAAAATTTTAAATCTTATTTTTTAAAAAATATTTACTTTTAAAACAGAATCGATTTGATTCATGGATCAATGAATGCATCAATAAAGACATTTGTTCTAAACTACATGGCGAAAATTGTATGCTGTTTAAACTACTTTGGTCACCCAATTTTTTACTCATCAAAAAGTCGCCTCCTTTAAAATATGATGGCGAACATCTTTCATCATCATCATAATTTTGGTCATGAAGAGCTCCGAAACTGTGGCCAACTTCATGGGCAAATGCTAATTTTATTTGATAATTTGTGAGTCGACATTTCTCATTAACAATAGTTATAAAGCCAGTATTATAAGTTTTTATGGTACCAGAAGAATTATTCTCTTTGGCACAAATGCCAACATTACTTTTTGGTACACCTGTCCAAGCTGCTCCAATTGTTCCATTTGAAAAATCTTGGCCAGTTAAAGTGTATGCCAAGCAATAATTCTGGTTGTCTTCTTTGGCTAAATTTGAAATGAAATCCAAAGGATTGGATGAATTTGAGCAAAATATTTTGTCTAATGAATATTTGGATCCATTTTTAAAACAATTTTCAAAAGTCCATATCTACAATTTTAAAGTGAATTATTTAAAAAGTCCTTTGAATTTTGATGCTATCAAAATTATTTCTTTTGTATCCGATTCAAATTTAGTGAAATATTTAAATATTTTAATGTAAAATAAATAAATGTTTTATTTAGCATGAAACTTTTTTAAAAATAACTTTTATTGAATTAAATTAATTATTTTCTTAATTTACAATGCATTTGCAAGATTAATTACTTACAAAATAAATAAATTATTTAAATTCATAAGCTTTTTTTCTTTTTTGTAGATTTTTGGAAAATTTGAAGTATTTTGTCGAAAATGTTGAATTCAGTAAAAAATGATGAAAAATTTAATAAATTATTTTTCTGTAAGTTCAAACTTAGTTCTGTGTATTAAAAATGATGCAACATTTACATCAACTGTCAAAGTCTATTAACACAAACAAAAAATTTCAATAAATTCGACGTCAGTGCAATTTACAGAGATTTTGCACAACATTAGCAGGCTTTTACATTTGATGCAACTTTGAATGTTGCACCTTGTTGCATTCACTAAAATAATTTAAACTAACAGAAAAAAAATTATTAAATTTTTGAATTATTTTGTTCTGTTCTTTTGTACTGAATTTCACTAAAAACAAAAATCGAGAGATTTCTGAAATTCTGAAAAAAAAATTTTAATAATAGAAAAATTTTCTTGAATAATTTTTTTATTTCACTCATTTAAAATTATTTTTGGAAAAATTTCTATGAAATAATTATTCCGTGGAAAAAATTCTATTAATTGAACAATGACTAAATGAAGAATGAAAAGAAAAATGAAATATTTTAATGTAAAATAAATGATTTTAAAACAGAATGGAATAAATAGTTTTTAAATCTTTAAATTCTTTATAATATGCTAATTCAAAGTCTTAACATTCTAAAACAATGTTATGAACTTCCTAATAAAGGCTTCAATTTGATATCTAGTTTTTCTAAAATATAATATTTTCAGCGCCTCATAAAATTGACTGATTACCATGATCTCCGAAAGAAGTAAATCATCACCTGCTAAATAAAAAACAGAACACGAAAATAATTGACTCTAAAGCATTTTTTTTGTAAATTTTTGAAAGAGCTAAATGCAAATCGAAAATCATAGAGAAAAAATAAAAAAATAAATACAAATTTTACTTTAAAATCAAAATAAGCTTTTTGAATAGTTTAAACAAATTCGAGTTATATCAGGTAGAAGTAAAAAAGAATAAAAAGAAGCAAAAATAGCTAATTCAACTTTATTTACAGAAATTGATTTTTGAATCTTGAATTAGTGAAAAATTAGATAATATTTTTTTTACAAAAAAATTACATTCCTTTAAAGCTTTGAATTTAAATTTTTTAAAAAGATGCATTCCGTATATTCTTATGAAGATTAATTAAAATAAATATCAAGTAAATAAATGAGTTTTAATGACATCATAAAATGCTGAAGTATAAGTTTTTAGCCTTTCCTAAATTTTTTAAATCATTAATTTTCTTATAAGTAGTTTATTTCCTTATTTTTTTATTATTATTTTTTATAAATTGAATAAACATTCCTATCGGTATTCATTATCACTTAATATCTTAATAATAATTCTAATACAATGATAAGTATTATGGGGGTATATAGTCTTTTGTTCATTTATTGATACAAAAAAAATAATATGATAGAATAATAATTAGCATTTTTTCTTACTTTTATTCGATCAACTACAAAAATAATTCCCGAAAAATAATGACTCTTTGTTTTATCATGAAATTTAATTCGATTAAATATGTCATTGAGAAACCCTATTAACGAGTTGACAATTTTGATTATGTGGTCGACAGTTTTGTAAAATTTCTGCAAAGAAAATAAAATATTTTTTTGCATAAATATTAGCTTATATTTTTTATAGTCACATATTTTGTGAAATATAAAAATCCTAAAAAAACACAAAAAATAAACCAAGTGAAAATATTTGAAAAATAATATTTCATATAAATATTTCATATATTTCATATAATATAAATCTTATTTATTTGAAATTTTTAGCATAAATTTATTTTAAAACTCGATAGGGGTATTAACTTGTCATTATTTGATTTTTTACACACCAAAAAAACCGTAATTATCAAAGACTGTCAAAACATGCTTAAAAATATATGCTCTAAAATATGCTTCAAAATTCTTTATAATATGCTTTTGCCTTACCGTACTGTTGCCAAAAGTTGGTACTTCCAATATACTTTTAATGTGCCTTCATTGCTTTAAATGCTTTAAATATGCTAAATATGCATAAAAAGAGACAATTAATAATCTCAAGAAAATAAAAAGTCTGAACAAATTAAAAACAAGTCAAAGTATGACTTGGGCTTTATAATTTAAAAAAATAATTTTTAAGCCCAAGTCATACTTTGACTTGTAGTCACTACATACTTTGACTTGTAGTGACTACAATAGAAGTAAAATTACAATTACAATTGTAGAAAAATAATTATTTTTTCTCTTTTATTTATAAAAAAAATATTAGATTTTACATTTTGATCTTTAGATCTTGATCTCAAACTTCTATTTTTTATGTAAAATACATTTTTTAAAAAATCATGTTTCAATTTTTACATTGAAAAGTCAAAATATTCATAAAAATTTTTTAAATATTTAAAACAAGTCAAAGTCTTAACTTGCACTTGACTTGTGACTTTTATAAAAGTCTTGAAATAATATATATAAATTGAAGATCGATTTTAAAATCGATATATTTTAATAAATAAACAAAAATAAGTAAAAAAAAATTATCAAATTATTGTATATTTTTAGAAAATTTAAGAAAATTTATCAAATTTTCATTTTATAAAGATATTTGCTTTAGAATTACGATCACTTATAAAAATACTCTTTTAGACGGTGTGGAAATAATAATTTGTATTTTAAAAATAATTTTTTTTTTTAAATCTTAGAATTAAAAAATTCATTAATTATTTTTTTAAATAAAAACATTTTAATTGTTTCTTCAAAATAGATATAAATTGTATATCCTTTATGTTTTGAATAAATTTAATTTAAACACCGCGAACTCTTCTTTTCTTATTCAATGTTTCAAAAAATGAATTAAATGTTCTTTAAATGTTTTTTTTTGCTTTTAACATGCTATATTTATTTAAGATTATTTATATGCTTATTAAAACAAAATATTCCTCAGAACACAAAACATTCTCAAGAATATTTTGACAGTCTCTGGTAATTTTAAAAAAAATTAAAGTTAAAATCATTTAAAAAATTTTCTTCTTTCATAAAAGACTGATAAATTAATAAAATATAATTTTGCTTACTTTTTCACCTTCAGCATTGAAAATTGTTTGATAGAAATAAGGATCTACGTTTATTTTAAAATTACAAACTTGGTTATCATTAGGAAATTTTCTTTTACGAACTTTTTCATTTGATGAAACGTCTCGACGCTTTAAAAAATTAAAAAAAAAATTAAATTAATTGATTATTCAAGTCACATTTTACATACTCTAAAATATTTATTTGTTTTATACCAATTCACTCTTTTTGGATATAACAAAAATTTTTTGGCTAATACATCATTAATAAAACTTGATTCCTTATATATAATGAGACCCGAGTAATTTAAGTCTAAAAAGCTTTTAGGCGACTCAATGTAAAAGTTTCCATCTTGTTTTGACCAAATTGTTCCATAAAAACGATCATCTATTATCGTTCCTCTAACTAAAGAATCTAATGGGTCATTTTTTGAAATTCCCTCGAAATCATTGTCTTTTAAATGGGTTTTTGATATATCAGTTTCAGTATCAAAATCCACTGAATTGAATAAATTTTCCGTTTTAAAAAGCTCCAAACAAAAATTTCTTTAAAATTTAAAAATAAATTAAAATTAAAATCTGAAAAATAATTACTTATAAAATGCCGTAAAGTAAATTTGAATTTTATTGTTTTTCTGATAATTAATTTTATAATTTTTTACAAAATCATATTCTTCGAGATGTTTAATTTTTGGTAAGCCGGCCGTAACTTTAAAAATTCCAATTAATTAGAATATTTTTTAAAAAATACAATTTTTGTTAAACAAACCTATTGCTGCAATTAGAATAATTGTTAGACAAACCTCATTTAATATTTTAGACATATTGAAAGATTTAAAGCTTTTGTTTTAAGGACGAACAAAAAATAAATAATTTGTTTTAGTCTCAAAATCATTGTTTAAATCAGTTATACATATTTTTGTTATTAATTTTAATTTTTGAGTGATAAGATTATTTGTTTAAAATTTTTAATATAGCTTTCAATACAAATAATGATGCACAAAATAAATTTCTATTTTAGATTTCAAATCACGTCCAGTTTTTTTTAATTTAATAGCAAAAAAATTGAATATTATTAACACTCAAGGAATATGCATTTTCGTCAGCTTTGTTGAGTTATTATTTATCCATTTTTCTGACAAAATTAGAATTTTGAAAAAAAAAATTTAGACCAAAACAGATTTTAAATAGCAATATAAAACTGTAAATGAAATAAAAACTGATTATTTCTTGTCAATTAAATTTTGACTTCAAAGACTTGAAAATGAATTTTTTTTCTGACTTTTGCTTAAGTCTGCTTAAAATTATTATTTATAATAAATAATTTTAAAATAAATTCGTTACTTTTGTTAACACTAAAGTTGTGGCCAGACTTAAGAGTATATGCATAAATTATTAAATATTTATCATTGTTTAATATTTGCAGGTCAGCAAAATATTTTGTTTTTAAATATTAAAAGTAAAATCTATCAATCTTTATTGTTTATTTAAAAAAAAATTTTTTAAAAGAACGAAAATTAATTCAATAAAGTTCTTTTTGCTTTATTTGATATTCCTCTTTTACGGTTTTTTTTTGTTTTCTTCCTCTTTTAACTTTTGTTCTGAGTATCAGAAACTTGTTCTGTAAATGGAACAAGATTAACAACTTTTGTTTAAACTACGGAAGCTTGCAAAATCTGTGCGAATTCTGCAAAGTTGCACCCTATTTAAAAGTATAAAAAATAAAACGCACAAATTTTTCAGATTTCCGTCGAAGGTGAAACTTGTTTGTCCTTTACATAATAAGTTTTTGATATTTAGAACAAAAATTATAAATATTTTTTATTTTTGTGTTGGATGTTTGTATGAAATTAAACAATGCCCATGGGAGCAGCTCATTGGTAGATTAGGAAGAATTTTGGGAACAAGGCCTCTAATTTCAGCAGAGTACCAGAAGAACAGCGGTTCCAAACTGTTGCTAAACGTAATCAATTTGAGCTGAAATCAATTATTAGCGTATTCATCAAAACAAAAAGTCGCGTAATGGTCCATGAAGTTCCTTAAAGACATGCCATACACAATACTTTGTAGATAAATTGTAAATCTCTCCTAGTAATATGAATTTTTTTTTGGCATTCCAAGTAGTCAAATTGCGGTGACCAAATGTTCCTTCTAACGTTCCAGGTAGTTATTGTGGCGGCCTAGTTACAGTCAAAGTCATTAAAATTTAAGTCAAGTCATAACTTTATGAATAAACCACCTGACCAAGTCAAGAATGAGACGAATGTTGAGAAATTCAAGGACAGTACGAAAAATACAAAACAGATATCCAAAACCCGATATCCAGAGATTATCATATCTGCTATAACTGGTTTCCAACTCCGCTAGCCAGTAGCTTGAAAATTATTTAATAATAATAATAATAATAATAATTTACTAAAAAGGTTAATGCTGTGTGAAAATTTGTTTGAATCTTGGGCAAAATTTATTAATTAATAGCTTTTTAATCAATTATTGTAACATTTAAGTAATTTAACTTTAATCTTTTAACATTTAAAAGATTTTTTAAAAAATATTAAAATAAATTTTAAAATATTTAATTTTTATAAAATAAATAAATAAATTGTTAATCGGTCAATTTAATGGAAAAAACACGTAACGTTTTATCAATCTTTCATTTAAACAAAGATTAAATCATAGAAACAAAAAACAAAAAACAAAAAAAAATCTAAAAAAAATAGATATTATAAAACTATAGAAATAAAATATGAAGTTTATAAAAATTTAAATAAAAATATAATGCTAATGCATTTTATTTATAAAAAAAATCAAAATAAAAAAAATTTGAATAATTATCAAAAAAAGGGTTTTAATGGGTCGTTTATTTATTTGAAACATTTTTTCATTAAAAAAATAATTAAACATTTTGAATTACAAATTAGAGTTTGGCGATAAAGTCTATTAAATGAGAAATAAATAAAAATTTTCATATCAACTAATAAACAAAAACAAATCCGAAAAACAAAAATGAGCTCTATAGATTTCAAATCAAATAAGTAGGAGGAAGTGTAATAAATCGCCCATGGCAAATTACCAATTACGAATAGACAAGACATTGATATGATCATTAAAGTAATGTTTTTGATAATCTTTGATTCATTTGGAACACATAATGACGAATTTCGTTTTTGATTGCACGACGTAGTCGATTTTTCCCTCGAAACATCGACTGTCGTCGGAAGTTGTTTTGAATTTAAATTCATTTTTAAATTCATTTTACAAAATAAATGCTTTCGAAATTTTATAAATGTAATTGTGTTTACTATAGCCAAGCAAACAACAGCCAAAATTAGCCGAATGCCTGATAAAATGCCCGGCACCAGTTTGCCTAATTTAGATGAACCAAACTTGGTCAGCACTGCAAAGTGCTTGTCGGAAATTTTGATTATCTTTTTAAGAAATAAAGTTGGCATGTAAAAAATGAGAGTGATGGCAAAGAAAATTGGCAAAACCAATTTGATCGGTTTGTCGTGTAAAAATTTTGAATTGTACAAAAGTAACAATCGGTCAAAGGAAAGAAATAGTTCAATGAAAATGTTAGTCAGTGCCAAACAACTGGTAAAGTAGTCTACAGTGACTATTTCATAAAGCTGGATGGAAAAATGGTAGAAGCGGTAGTCACACGAACTGCCACAACGGTAAGCTATTTCGCACCCTATTAGTGTAATATAAATAAAGTCTATTGAAGAAATAGCTAGCATATATTTATAAACCGAGTCTTTGAGGTTTTTGTTGACAAACACGCTTATATTTATAATATTTGTGATCGAACCAAAAAAACTCAAAATACACAGCCCGATTTCGTGCCAATTGATGTAAAATTTGTTTTCCATTGTCGAATTTTTAAGTTGAACTAAATTCATTTCAGAATTATTTATTATTTTATGGTTTAAAATTTTATGTAATTGCCAAAGAAGGTTTACAGGCTCAGTTTTTAGTTTAAAATGCTCTTTTGATAAGGAATTTATTGATAAAAAATGGCTGTGACGAAAATATGCAATAATCAATTTTTTATTGACTTTATTTATTACTATTCAAATTTATTTAGAAAACTTTTTAAAATTTTATCTAATCTGAATACCAAATTTTTCAATTTAGAAACCGGATACTTAATTTTTGAATTATTGATTATTCTTCAACAACATATATTGATTGTATCGTAAAAAATTTAAATTTTTTTTAGATACCAATATAAGGCTGGCAAGAAATCTAAATTAATATTTTTTAATCTAAATTACTACCATCTGCAAAATCATGATTCTTTCAAAAATTATGCATTTTTTACCAAATTTTTTTTACTATTTTTCCAAAGAGTAATAAATAAAAAGCCATAATGGAGAGTTTTTATTTTTTATCATCAAAAAATACATTTGAGAATATAATATTATATCAATTGTCTGTCAATAATTAAAAATAATAATTTATTAAAGATGATAAAAGGGTTTTTGAAACCAATTCAAAATTCAAAACCAATTTAGTCTAATTATATTGGATCTATGAGACTTTGGGAATATTCGAAAAGCATTTAAAGTTGCTAAGAATCAAATTTTCTATCTTTTGGGACCAAATTTATTGTACCTGAACATAAGTTGAATTTAATCGATTCGTAAATTGAATTTTGAATCGAACCTTTTGACAAAGGGATCTTTAATATACTTTCTTAAATCAAGTACATCCTTTTTAAATGTAATACAGATCAATTATGTTGAAAAGATGTTTTTAATAAAGTTTAAGACTAGTTCATATTTACAAATGGCTAGTATTTAAATGGGTATTTATTAATATAATTGGGTATTCAGCAAAAAATCACTTTATTTATTTATTTGATTCAAATTAACCTCCATCAGGAGAAGTAAAAATTAAAATAAAGTTTAAAATAAAAAAAAAAAAAAAGAAGTACAATTCTAAAGTAGAAAAGAAAAATATACAACTTATGTTATAAACTCCTTTGGACCAGAAGAAGTGAACTGATCTACCTTGATTTGATTAGTTCGTTTAGAAGGTTTTGAAAGGATTTAAATCTTAAGTTATTCAAACAAAGCTCTATTGAATCCGAGATGCCGTCACGAATGTAGAACTGCCGCTTAAGATCCAACTTCAGTTGACCAATATTTGCTAATATTGAGTCAAGATTTTTATTAATGAACTGTAACAAATGCTTGAGATCATTTCCAAAAGAAAGGGCAGAACTGTTAGAATTGTTGTTAGAAATAAGTACTTAAATATTTGAGAAGATAACTGATTGAACCCAATTGAAGTGATAAAAGACATCTTGGAAAAAAGATAGAGCTGATCAATTTTAAAGAGTCTAAGAACTTTTAGGATTCCAGACATGTGACAATTAGATTTTAGATTAAACATTTGTCTAACAAGGTTGTTTTGATTAATGTTTAGAGCTTTGAGGGCTTTTGTGTCTAGAGTTAAGTTTTCAAGACCATATGTGAATTGGGAAAGGCAAAATGTTTTGTAAATGAAACTCTTTAGAGAAGGGGAAATATGACTCATCTTGTTCAACAAAAAAGAAGCTGAGAAGAATGATTTCTGAACTTGTTTAAATTTTTCAATTGCAAAAGGGTTAAAGTCTAGATTGGAGTCGATAACGAATCCTAAATACTCTATACTTGGAGCTATATTCAACTTTTTACCACTCAAGAAGAAGTCACAGTTAAAGAGGATAGGGCCAAATTTAATTATTTTAGATTTTATTGGGTTAAATTTTATTCTCCATTTAGGACCATAGTTATTGCAGATATCAAGTAAAATTTGAAGATGACTGTCAACTGGACTGATGAGGATTATGTCATCAGCATAAACAATTATTGAGATATTGAGATTATTAAAAATACCACCTAATTTCTTTTCTAAGCATTCTTCGATTAAATCGTCTATAACGATATTGAAAAGGAAAGGGGATAAGATCCCACCCTGCTTTACACCACATTCAACCTGAAATAGTTCCGAAATATTATCATCAAGACATACTTTAGACATTAGATAAATAATTTGAGTGCTTAAAATATTGAATGAGTGTTAATTAAAACAATCAAGTATTTAAATGTTTATTTGAGGTCTAAAAAAATCAAATGGGTGTATAAAAATTCATTTAGACTATTAATTTATCTTAGTGGTTACTTATTTAAATAAAAACAATATAAATATTCATATTAATGATGAGAAATTTAAAATTATTTCATAACAAGAAAACCGGGACCGGTTTAAGATGTCTAACCGAACTACAAGCCCTACTCTTATCAATAAGATTATTAAATAATAATTCGATGTCTACTCATTTTTATGCTGATGCAACTTACAAACTAGTTTTGTAAGGGCTCCCTATATTAACTGTAGGAACTATTGATGAAGATAGAGTTTTCCATCCTTTTGGATTAGTAGTAAGTTCAAATTATTTATTTATTTATTTAAAAATAATTTGGGACAAAATCACCTGGCTGTTTGGAATGAATATTAATTCTTCCTTTCAGCCACGTTAGAGTTTATTTTGAGATTTGTAAAAGTTATTTTTGATTTTTTAAAAAATTGAAAATTAAAAAACGGAGGATTTTGAATTTTTATTTTCAAGTGTTCGAATTTTTATAATACCCAAAAATCATTTTTATAGTACTCGACAATAATTTTTATGTGTCTAGTTTTTATTTATTTTGACAAAAAATAAATACCCAAAAAAAATTTATTTTTACACCCAAATAATTAATATAAATACCCATTTAATAATGGCTTAGTTTTTCGTAAAAATTTTTTTAGTGTATAATTTTATTAATAAAAAGTAGATAAAAAAATTAGTGGATAATTAATTTTTGAAGAAGATATTTATCATGTTTTATATTTTGATTTTTGAAAATTTAACTTCATTAATGTATCAATTTCAATTAAATTAATTTCTTAATTGTGTAAATAATCAGCTTGTTACCTAATTTATATAGAAATGAATTCCTTGAAAATTCTTGAAAATTAAACTTTGAAATAAATAAAAATTAACTTTGAATCTGATTTAAAAAAATGTCTGAAGCCTCTTTAACTTCTGTTCTTCTATCGGTCAATAATCAATAAAATCAACTTGATAATACTGATAATGATAAAAAAAGGCAAGATCAGCATTAGAAAGAAATTCAATTGTTCCGATTAACAGGCAGAAAGACAATCTAAATCAACACGAAGTTCTACAAGAGGTTGCAAGTACGATTCAAATTGTAAATTATTAAATCGTTAATGTTTCAAATCAAAATCGATTTGTTTTGGCTTCAATTTCAGTAGCAGTTCAATATCAAGTTGTGTATTAATTACTTTGTTTGTATTTTTTTTTTGTATTTTACTTTTGTAATTTTTTTAATTAATTGTCTCTTCTAAAAAAAATATATATATTCTGCTAAAAATGTTTACACACCTTTATTTATTTTTTATCTCATTTTTATGAATTAAATTATACACTAAAAAAATATTTATCTCCTAAAAAAAAATATACTCATTAAATAATAATCCTTTATAAATAATTTAATTTTTCCATTAGGTTTTAAGTACATACTTTGTATTCTTTTTGGCCTTTTGTCTTAGAAAGTATTTTTTATACTTTTTATTACTATTTAAATTTCCTTCTGGCTTTTAATGATGTACTTTCTATCCTTTTTGGATTCTTGACTCAGATGATTGATGTTCTTTAGAAATATTTAAAAATTTTTTTTATCATCTTTCATTAGAAATGACATCAGATTCTTTAAATAAATCTTTAAAAAAATATTAAGGTAATTATATCGACTGTGCAAACAACATCAAACTCAAATCCTTGAATATCAGAATCATCAATGGTTCGACTTGTCGACCTCTTTTAATATTTAAAATATGGTTTATTTTTTGAGAAAAATTATTATCATAGTAATGTAAAAAATTAATTAAAAGAGAAACAAATAACATTGATCTTTAAGAGGAGAAGAATTTTTATTTAAAAGTTATATGATTTTCAATCAAAAAGCCAAAATGGATAGAAATTTCTAAAAATGGCAATGAATATAATGAACATGAAGAATATAAAATTAATTTTCTGCAATTACGTCTTAAAAACTCGATTAAAAAGAACATTTTGATATTTTTTAAATCTTATAATCAATGCAACTATTAGAATTAAATTAATCTTAAATAAATTTTAAAGTAAGCTTATTATTAATTTATTCAGATATATCTTTGTTGATGCAAACTAAATTTCATATTTTATTTTATTTATTTTTGAATCGTTATCGATCAATAGTTGATCAGTAGTTGGTTGATCTTTTAATCTTCTTAATATTTAGTTTATATTTTTGTCTCGTTGTATTATCAAGTTTTTTAACTTTTTTAAATAGGAACAAAATAAAGAGATTCATGATTTATTAAAGTAAAAAAAGCAAAATATAGGTTTTTATTTAGAAAAAATAAGAATTGTTTCTTTTGGTTTTTGATTAAATGGACCTCATCTTTGGAAGAATATTTTCTATAATAGTTTCAATTTGGTTCCCACATTTGCATATCCTACACGTTTTGCCATTCAAAGTCGTAGTTAACATTTTACAGGAACATTCTATATCATCGTAGCAATTAAACTCATTATCTATAATGGCTTGATTTGAAGTTCTAGAAGCCCTTGAGGGCCGAGTAATTCTTTTAGTTGAAGTTTTCAATAATGGATAAACATTGTTCATGAAGTACTTGTATTGATCACCACATCCACATACTTGGCATGTATTTTTTAAAGTAGTTATTTGCACAATGCCACAGTTGTTCTCACAAACATATTCCTCCGTACAGCTAAAGGAGGCTGCACTTTCCAAATTTGTTTTTAAACTTGTCGGATCTCTTCTTCTTTTTGTGACTACCAAATTAGGAACAACTTCTTTTGCAAGATATTCTATCTGCGAACCACATAAGCATATTGTGCACATTTTGCCATTTATGTATGCTTTGAATGTTTCACATGAACATTCCGGCTCATCATAGCAAACATAAGATTTTGGATTGGAAATTGTTGAAGTTCTAGTGATTCTTACATTTGATGGTTTTAAAAATGGCTTAACATTTTGTGTAAAATATTTGAATTGCTCACCGCAACTGCAAACTTGACAAGTTTTGCCATTTGCTGATATTTGGACAATACCACAATTGCAAACATACTCTTCAGTGCACAGAAATTCATTCGGATTAGATTTTGGTACCGCTTGGGTCAAAGCAGATGCTAAAAAACTTGATTTAAGAAAAAGAAAAATTAAAAATAAATTTTTGCAAAATTACTTCGGGGTGGAATTCTTGATGCTCTGGTAGGTGATCTTGTAGGTTTCGTAAAGGGTAAAATTTCATTTTTAATTTTTTTAAACTGATCACCACATGTACAAACTTGACATGTCCTACCATTCACAGGTACTTCAATTATTCCGCAACCATTACAGCTGTATTCATCATAGCACACATAAGAATTAGGGTCAGAATTTTCAACACTCTCAATTGGATTTGCTGAGCCTAAATTTGTAATTTAATTTAATGGAAAAATTTAAATTAAAATTGTTGTTTTACTTTTTCTCAAAATAAACAGAAAAAGTCCAAGAACTAATAAATCTTTGAAGGATTTCATATTTTTTAATTTTAAATTAAAAAAAATTTTGAGGTTTTTATATTTGTATTTGTTTATCTAAGAATGACATTACATTCGAATAAATTGTTTTTTAATCTTTATATAGATAATGAAAATTTAACGTTACTTAATTTCTTTTAAATTTCTTTTAAATTATCTTTCGATTTTTTTAGGATACTTGCTCTGGAATAAATTTTGTCTAATAATTTGAATCAAAAATGACTATGGAGAAAAATATCTTAAAAAACGGAATTATTCATTTTTTTTTTGAAAAAAAAATTTAAATATGTTGCCATTTTTGCAAAAAAAATTATTAAATTGCGTTTTTTTGAATATTTTATTTTTGTAGCCAAAATTTAATAATGAAAATTTATTGTTTTTTGGTAGCTATTTTTTTTTTCTCATCGACTCTCTCAAATCCACTAAAAGGTATTATTTTAGATTTATCAATTTTTTAGAGTTTAAATTTTATTAAATAGCAATAATCGATTCAAACCAGACACATATTGATCCTAAAACCTATATTTGCTACGATGAGTATGATTGCAATTGTGGAATAGTTCAAGTTAAAGTAAATGGAAAAGAGTGTCAGCTTTGTGGTTGTGGCTATCAATATGAAAAAATAAAAGTTGAAATTTTACCTTTTATTTAATAAAGTTTTTTATTGTATTTAATTTTTGTCAAACAAAATAAAGTATTTCTCTTTTGTGAGTTTTTTTATTAACTATTTCTTGGTTTAATTGACCAACGTGAAAAATGTGTAAATAAATGTGCAAGTACAGCAAAAATTGAAACTAATTTGTGTCAGCACTTTCGGGAAAGTACTTTAAGTATACTAAAAAAGTATACTAAAATATAGGAGATGGAATTCAATGACTATTTGATTTGAATTTTTTTCTAATTAAAGTATTTAAAATTTTTAAACTTTAATTTTTGAAATTTTAAATTTATAATAATTGAATGCTATAGAAAAGATTTTAAAATAATTGGTAAATTTTAGGTCTGCGTCAACTCTAAATAAAAAATTAAACTTGAAATAATTTTTTTATTTTGGGTTGAACTTATCAGTATCAATTAGTCAATTATCAAAATTCGAAAAAAAAATTAAAAAAATCAATATTATATTTTAATATTTTGAAATGTTTTAAATATTTTATAAAAATACTATTATCAGGTTCTTTTGATTAATTCTAATTTTTTCAATGATAATTTTAAAAAACCAAAAATACACAAAATTTATTAATTTAAAAAAGCAATTACTGATCGACACTAACATGAATTGGATCATCATGGGACCACAAGTACCTCTCTCGATATAAGACTGATATTTAGACCATGGAATTGTTAGCAAATAATAATATCATAGAAGATACAATTCGAATAAATTGTGATATTACATTTTTGCAATAGAATTTAAAACATAATAGTAAATTTTATCTAATATTTTACAACATTTGGAAATATTTCATAATAAGACATTTTTTTCACACAATATTCAAAATTTTGAAAAACATAACTTAATTATGCTTTTTAATAAATTCTACAATAATAAAAAAATTCAGCCTAGCTTTGGGAATACTAAATTTAAAAAAAAATTTAATAAATAAACCTTAAAATCCAGATAATTTTGTAAACATAGCTAAAATAAGAATATGAATTCAACACAGAGTCAAGAAATGGCATTGCAGGAAACAGGCGCTAGTAATGAAATACAAGATAGAGAAGTAGCCTTTAATTTATTTATCAATCGTCTAATTGGACCCAATAAACAATCCACATATTGTAAATTTAATTAGGTAAAAAAAAATTTTTTAATTTTTGTTTTATAGACCTTCATCCACAACAAATAGGTGGAGGCATTGGTCCCCAAGAAAAAATGGTAATGGCCGCAATGGAAAGTTGCCCTTTTAAATGCTTAATAAGTGGAGTAGGAGGTAATCAAAAATTTAATTTTTAAAAGAATTTTAGTTCGGTTTTTTTGAGGGTTGGGTATGGGAGCTATTTTTGGTATATTTACAGCCAGTGTTGATCCAATGTACACAATTAATCCGAATAAAATTCCTACAATAAAAGAAATAGCTATAGAGATGAGAACAAGAGCATGGTCGACTGGTAAAAATTTTGCCATTCTGGGTATTATGTTCAGTGCATTTGAGTGCAATATAGAATCTTATCGAGGAAAAACAGATCTATACAATGGTTTAATGTCGGGATTTTTGACTGGAGGAACTTTAGGTCTTAGAGCTGGTCTAAAACCGGCGGTTTATGGAGGAATTGGGTTTGGACTCTTTTCGTTGGCAATTGAATATGTTCTTATGTCAAGGCATTAGAAATAATCTGTTTTTATTAGGCTATGTTACGCCGCTTGGGGCCAAGATCAAACTCAAAGTGGTGTTTGTTAATTTTTTTATTTTTCCAATAAAGCCACCTTTAAAGAAGGTGAATAAAACTTTTTACTTATTTTAAAAATATAGAGCCAACTTTGTTTTCATATACTAGGAATTTTAATTTTTTATCCAAAAATATTTGAAAATTGGCAAATTTAGATCAATATCGATATTTATTTTTTTTATTTACGTCAGTCCTAGTTGATAATTTTACCTAGATAACCGACTTAAACTAAGCTTAATGTTTTTTTCTAAAATTAAAATGCGATGATTAATGTTTTTCAAATCGGGTTTCTATTTTTAATAGAACCAGTTATTTCATGATTATGGCATAGCAATTTTTTGGAAAAGTTAATAGTTTTGAAATTTGATTAGATTACAAAAAAATTCTAAAAAAATTCAATTTGTTTTGATGGCAAAATAGCAAAATAATTTTATTATTTATCTTTGAACGCGAATTGAAAATTTAGCTTTTGATTTTCAGGTATTTAGAAATTATTTTTTTTTATAGAATAAAAACATGTTTCTTCTAAAATTAGCAATTTTATTTATTCAATAAATTTTTTTTCCAAGATTTATTAAATATTTCTCTGATTGCAAAATATTTTTTCTTTAATAAAAATCATTCAAGTGCTTTAATAGCATTTTCAGTAATTTTTTTATTTTATAATAAAAATTATTGAGTCTTAAATTCAAAAGATGCGCTCAACTGGTTTAAGTTTTAATAAGCACTTTTACTTTAAATGCTTGCATTTTAAAAAACCATTAGATCAACAGAATTAAGTTTATTTTCAAGTGCAAGTTTTTTTTAGTTAGACTTATTAAAAACTCAATAGAAGTTTTTGAACTATATAGAAGTTTTTCAAAATACAAGTGAACACAAATGTGTTTGAATTAGGAAAAAAAATTAATAATTTTAACAATGGTTTTTTAAAATAAAAAATGGAGAAAAATTTTTAAACATTTGGTCTTACGGTAAATGGATTAAAAGAGCGCTGTAAAAAAGATAATCTAAAAAATCCAAATGCAGCCATTAAAAAATATTAAATTTATTTAATAATTGCCCACAAAAAATTGGTTATATCAATATTCCTCCTGAGATATTTAAAAATTAGGAGCATCTAATAAAATTTTTTATTATTTAAAAGAAAGGAAATATGGAATAGATGGTAAATAAATACTTAAAATAACCTGAGTTAAAATTTAACTTTAATCTTTTACTCTAATTTAATTTTTTACTATGAACTTTACTAAGCTTCATGAATAATAAAATATCTAGGAGGTCTTTAATTGAAGTTCATTGAAAAAATTTTGCATAATTTAAGTAATCCTTTATATCACATGGTTTTTTTTAAAGATCAATAAAAATATAAATAAAAATCACTAAAAATGTTTTAGTTTTAATTTTTTAGTTTCGCTAATTTTTTCTTAAAATAAAAATTTAAAAATTTAAAAACTCAAAATAAAATAAAATAAATTTGTTAGCATTTTTTATTTTTATATAATTGAACATAATTTACAATTAAAATATATATTGTTATTTTATAAATCCAAAACTCCAAAAACGATTTGCATTATTTAAATTTGGAAATCAATAATTCACATAAAAAACAGACATTTAAAACTGGTCAATGAATATTTTTAATAAAATTCAACTTTTTCTGCAAAGTAAAATTTTGTGAATTCAGAGATTATTTACCAACAGTGTGATAAGCCTATGGAACAGGTTACCAGCAGAGATTTTTCACTCTAAATCTGTAAATTAGTTTAAGAGTAAGTAGGACATGATTTACCTGGAATCGCTAGAGCTATGTATTAGCAAAGAGCCAACATAATATGTTTCCCACATTCCATGTAGTTCTGGGAACCGGAATACATAATATCTTATTGTTATTATTATTATTATTATTATTATTATTATTATTATTATTATTATTTATGAGGATGTGATGTTTGAACGGATATTGCCAAAATACGGACTTGCTGTTTTGGGATAAAAAACGGACCCATACTTTTTGGCAGAAATACACTACGGCTATAAGTGCCGTCTTATTACTATTTAATTTAAAATTTAATAAGCTTTTCAACAAAACCATCACCAAAACTGTCTGAACAAGCTTTTTTTCAACAAAAACTTTGACTTAAATACACTTGGACTTATTTTGTCGGATTCAATAAAACTAAATTATTTTGAAAAAACTACAGTATTTAAAAAATTTTGTTTATTAAATTACGCATAGAAGTTATTTAAAAATTTATTTTTTCGGTTTTAAAAATAAGATAAATTATCTTTTCCTGGTCACATTTTTAAAGTTTAAAATTTTTATTTATCCAAACATTATTCTTTCTTAAGTGATTAAAATTTATTTTAATTTATAATGATTACTTTTATATAATTAATTCAAATTATCAAATTAATTGAGATATCTAATAATTTTATTTTAAAGTTTTCTTAATAAGTCAAAATTTATTTAATTTGATATCATTGTTGGCAATTTAAGCAAGTAGAGATTTACCATAAGAAAATAATTTCTGTAATTTTTAATTCTCAAGTGCCAGAGAAAATTGCTTAAATTTTCTTACTAAACTAGAAATGCTTGGTTTTTATTGCAGCAAGGTTTCTGGTATTTACAAAAGTTTTTTAATAACAGCAAATATTATCGAAATTTACAAAAAAAATTCAAAATATTTAAGAAAAAAATGTTTGAGAAATTCAGTACAAAACGATAAAAAGAACAGAAAAAAATGTAAAAAAATTTAATAACTTTTTTTCTAAAAGTTTAAAATTAATTATGTGAATGTGGAATGCTGCAACATTCAAAGATGCATCAAATATCAAGGTCTGCTAAATTTGTAGAGTTAAGCAAAATTTAAATTTCAATATAATCGATCAAAGTGTATTTTGAATGTTGCAGCATTCTGCATTCACATAATTAATTTTAAACTTTTAGAAAAAAAGTTATTGAATTTTTTTACATTTTTTTCTGTTCTTTTGTACTGAACTTCACAAAACCGAAAAGTGTCAATATTTCCTTTAAAAACAAACATGAAAAAAAATCATTACGAAATTTTAAAATAAAATAAAATATTTTTAAAAAAGCTCATTTAATTTTTCATTCATGATGTTTAGAAAGTTTTGCAGACCGAAGCTAAAGTCCTAGAGCTTAGCTGATGATTTTGTTGAAAAGATTATTAAATTTAGAATGTAAAGTCATAGAAGTCATTGTGAATTTTGAAATAAAGAACAAGAATTTTAAAACGAAATAACTTTTTTACTATAAGTCTAAAAATTTTTCTGCAAAGTTTATCGGCTGATTCAAGCTTTGTATCAACAAAACTAAGTCTCTGCAAAAACTCTGCAAGTCTGCAAAGCACTAATTGTATTAGAAAATCTTTCAAATTAAATTGCAGATTTTTTGCAGCGACTAAGTTTTGTTGATATAAAGCTTGAATCAGCTGATACATTCTGCAAAAAAATTTTTAGACTCAAAGTAAAAAAGTTATTTCATTTTGAGATTTTTGTTTTTGCTCTTTGTTCAAAAATTCACAATGCCGTCATAGGACGGCACTCAGTCGTAGTGTATTTCTACCAAAAAGTATGGGTCCATATTTAAACAATATCCATTTGAACGCCTTATCTTCAAAATATTTTTGCTAGCCCATCACCCCTCTAGGATTTTTGATTTTTGGGGATCTAATTTTTAATTTAAAAAAATATCCAAACTTCAATCTTGATTCACAATGAAAATATTTCTAAGCATTTAGAGCTAGAAAATTTTTTATATATTTGTTATAATTTTTTATTATTTAAATAAAGGTCTACCTTTCTTTTAAGAAAATATTTGTGAAGTTTTTTTTTTTGATGATTTTGCTTGAGTCTTAAAATTCAATTTAAACATTAAAATGTATTTTTATTAATAAAATTTGAAAAGCTTATTTCTGCATTCATTTAAAAGTGTACAAACATAAACAAAACAATAATGGAGTTGAAAAAGAAAAAGTCATTTTAAATGGCTAATGGTCTATCATAAAACAAAAAAGCATTCTAGCTCAGACGCTTTGTCTCAGGGACGCTGAATTTGGTACGTACAGAAGCGTACAGAAGCGTACAGAAACAGCTGATTCCCAAGATCAAAAAATCAAGAGTTGGCCAACATTTCATTCAATTTGGTCCTATAAACCTCATGTTTTTCTATCAAGCTCATCAGTTCATTCTTGTGTATTCGTTGCAGCATTAGATCGTACAACTCGAGGCTTTTCAAGTCCAATGACTCCCACTTGAACAAAAAATTTAATTAAAAATATTCAATTAAACATTTCCAAAATTTTACCTGTATGCTATCTTCTCTAAAATTTGCCAGCTCCATCATCCAGTTTGGTATTTGCACTTTAAACAAAAAATTAAATTAAAAATTTTTTAAATTAAAAAAATTAAAAAATTGGGTCTAGTCGGTTAAGTTATCCGTCGATTACCAAATAGGTTATCGAAGTGGTCATGGTCGGATAGGTTATATGTTATCTAAAATTTTGAAATTTTTTTCTTTAAATTCAAGCAGAGTTTTTTAAAAGTCCCAAAATAAAGTCCAAGTCATAAAAAAAATTCCAAGTCCGGACTTTTTTTTTAAATTTGCTAGGTCAGGCTTTATATCAAAAAGTTTATATACTCTTGGGTTGTCTAATGCATACAGATTTGCCATATTTCAGAATTTTCTTGCAAATTTCTTCTTCAGTGTTCAAAATTTTAAAGCCCAGAATTGGACTTTTGAAAAAAAATTTTAAAAAAAAGTCCGGATATAATCTTTTTAAAAGAATAAAAGTCTTAGCTCGGACTTTTGAAAAAAAAATTTTAAAAAAAAGTCCGGATTTGGACTTGACTTGAGACTCTTAAACAACTCTGAATTTAGGTTATCTTAACTTAAAATATGTTATCGGAACCTGAATGTAATATATATCTAATCGAGACTTATATAATCGTTATCAATTAAGATGGCTAGAATTAAATTCAGATTATTTTATAAAACTTAAATAATTTTAAATTCTTATAAAATAAAAAAATTAAATATACGATTTTAATAGTTTTAATTCGAGTCTACTGTCAATTTGTTTAAGTTTCAATCTAAAAGTCAAATATAAAATTAAATATTTTAATATTTTTTATCCATGTTGACTCCACGATTTCCTTCCATGTATGCTGCACAAATTGGACTTGGCTTAGGGCTTTTTTATTACAATATCCACAGTTTTTATTATTACTTTTTTGAAACAATTGTATAAAGGGCTTATGCTAAAACACGGACCGCGGTCGGATGGTATTAGGAATTATCCAAAAACTTCCGACCACATACTTTTACGCAAAAGTATCGGTTGGACCATAAGAACTAGTTTTTGACTTTTTAAACTAGTAATAAATAGAAAAATCATGAGTTGCTGTTAACGGACCACATGTTTTGAAGATGGTGATAAGACCTTAACCTTCCGACCACTAATTATATAAAAAGTGGTCGGAAGCATTATTGCAGAAAAATAATTAGTCACCTAACTCTTTTTTTTTATAAAGTTCAAAGCTAAAAAACTAAAAATATCTTTCTTTTTTTTGGGAGTATTCTTCAATTTCATAGTAATGATACTTATGACATACCGTTTTGTAGATAATTAAAATCTCTACATTCTTACATTATAAATATAAATTTTTTTTAAGGCTCTCGGTCAAAATTTTTATTCATTTATTTTTACTTTCAACCAAGCAAATTTTTTTTAATTTTATTTAAAGAAAAAAAAACCTTAATAAAAATAGGGTTGATTTTTACCTTTTTTTTAAATTATTTTTAGGCATCAGAAATTTTTGAATTTTTAAAATTTTTACAAAATTTATTAATTATTGTAATCAAAGAAATTATATTAATATTGATTTTAAAAAAATTATTTTTATTACGGTTATTTTTTCTTTAAATAATTTTTTTAAAATGAATACTAATATAATTTCTTTGATTACAAATAGTATGTGGTCGGAAGGTTTTGGATAATTCCTAATACCATCCTACCGCGGTCCGTGTTTTAGCATAAGCCGTAAAAAGACTATGTATTAATATTATTTCACAAGAGTTTTTTTAGAATGCAAAGAGAATATTTAGAAAAATAATTATTTTTGGTGATAGAAAATTCTAGGCATCTTGAAGTTTAGGATCAAAAAAATCAGATCAAATAGTATTTTGATTGTTATTTTTGAATGGTATTTGATTAAGTATCTTTGCAAAATGCCAACTATTGCAAAAAACATGCTAAATATTATAAACTGCTCTGCAAAAACTCTGCAATTTTGCAGAAAAATTCACGTCATTTAAAAGTATTTAACTCAACTGTACAATTTAATTGCAGAGTTTTTGCAGAGCATGATCTAATGTTTAGCATGTTTTTTGCATTAGTTGACATTTTGCAGAGATACTTAATCAAATACCATTCAAAAGTAACAATCAAAATACTATTTGATCTGATTTTTTTGATCCTAAACTTCAAGATGCCAAATTCTAAGCCTATTTGTAAAAGCTACATATTTTTAAATAACTTATTTTACATATTTTATAAAAAAATTTAATTTTTTTTTTTTACAAAACTCTTGTTACCACTAAGATTAAAATTTTTTGTTTCTAAAAATAGGATATTAGAAAATATGTAAGAAAAAAAACGCTATCTAAAAATAGCTTATTTAAAAAATAGGCAATTGGCTGTTATAATGGGGCGTCTACGTCAGCATTTATACTACAGTCAGTCTGCGGTTATATCACTACATACTTATATCCCAATTTGGATTTATCCCTGAATTATTTAAGAACGGATTTCTTCTAATACATTTACATTAAAAATAATGTTAAGTTAAATCCCCTCGAGATATCCCCAAATTTACTTATAACCCGTTTTTTTGAAAAAAATTATTACATATACACAATAGTAAATAAGCTACACTTTTATCACAAAAAAATTTATTGTAAAAAAAATGAGCCGAAAAAAGCAAACAACAATTTTAATTGAAACAAAAATTGCAATTGTTAAAAAAAATTAAAAACAGATAAAAGCGATGATGACCTTGCTACAGAGTTCAAAATTGACAGGTCAACTGTTAGCAAAATAATAAAAGAAAAAGAAAAATATCTTAACTATAAAGCTGAAAACGGACCAGCTAATAAAAATTTTGGTAAAAAAATATTTTTTGGTTTTATCCCAATTCATTTATATCTCCAAATTCTTCTTGGACAAAAGGGGTGATATAACCGCGAACACACTGTACTACTATATTAACAAATTTTTTTTTTAAATTTAATTTTGCATCTATTCGATCATGACCATTTCGATAACCTACTTGGTTAAGACATAACCGGCTAGACCCAACAAATTAAAAAAAAATAAAAAAAAATTAAAAAAAAATTAAATAAATTAAAAAAAAAAATTAAAAAAAAAATTTTCAAATACCTTTATTGACAATAGAATTTGGAGATTTTAAATAGGAAGCGTGCAGCTTGGCTAATAAAAATTTGTAGCCATCAGTTTGGTGTGCGGCGGACATTGTCTGATTTTTTGTCTCATCGGTTTGTTCACATGTAGAGTAGGATTCGTCTGAGTGCTCCACAAATGTCTGATTCGAAGTAGAGTCGCTGTCGTCCGAACAATCGTGAATGATACAACTTGCGTTGCTGTTCTCCGAGCTGCTCGACTCGTTAAAGTTGCTTTGACTAAGACTTTTCTGAAGCATCAAATACTGCTGCGAGTCCAGAAGCGACTTGAGGATGGACGAGTTTTGCAGCTCGTCGACTCGATTCGAGCTGAAGTGGTCGAAAAAAAGGTCGCTTCGTGTCTCTGTCTCGCCTCGGACACTATTTGTTTGACATGGCCGCTTGAAACTGCGAATGTAGTTTTGCGTCGACTTGAGAATAAGTCTGGGCGAGTCTTTTATGCGCGCTGTGATATTGGCCTTTGAGGAGTCGGTGGAGCTGGCGGATGTCGAGGCCGAGTCGGACAGCGACGCTTTGCGTCTATCGTTTATTTTGTGTATGAAGTTGTCAATGACAGTTATAAGTTGACGTTTGTTGTGGCTCGAGTTGTTCGAGCGGCAGCGCTTGGTGCGCACAAGCTCGGTCTTTTGTTTGTAAGCCGGCCGACTTGCGCTCCCGCTCCCCACCAGGCCTGTTTCGCGCATTTTCCCTTTGTAAGACTCGCGTTTGAACATGGCGCATCGGTTGTGTCTGTCTGTATGAGTGTGTGAGTGAGTGTGTGTGTGTGTCAGGGTTTTGTACGAAAATTGTTGTTTAGAAATCAAATATCTGGAATATAATTATAAATATGGACAATTAGCTATGTATGCAAATATGTTGTTTATTTTCAAGTGAATTGTTATGAAGAAATGTAATCAATTAAAATACCTTTGAATTATTCTAATTGGAAAGGTGTTAACAAAAATGAGAATATGTGTTTGCTGTAAAAGGGGAAAAGATAGAAAAATTCTCATGAAATGAACAAAATTATCTTTTTTCCACGAGAAAATATTCGAGTTATGCAATTTGAATGTTAGATGATTTTTTTTTTTTGATTTTTTTGTCCTAAGTAATTTTAATTGAACATTTTTTTGTTTGTTTTATCTCATTGTTGAAGATGATGATGATGATAAACGTCTTTATTTTAATAAATATATGTTACCATTTTTTTTTTTTGATATTACGTAAATATCGATAATTACGTTACTAGACGTAAATTTTGAAATAAATAAAATTATCAATTTTTCCTGTTTTTTCTATTTTTCTCCTAATTAACTGAAATTAAAAAGATAAATATAGTAATAATCTGAAATAAATGAAATAAAGCATAAATATATATGACATATGGAATTACTACAACAGCATCGATTTGTAATATATTGGGATGTAAAATTACCAGAGTTGGTCAAAAGTCAAAGTCAAGTCTGGACTTCAGAATAAAAACTATTTTTTTTAAGTCAGGGTCAAAACTTTTACTTTAATTTTTTTTTCTTTAAACGGCGCTTTTAAGGGTTCTTATTTAGTAGGCCGCTAAAATAGGTACCTGGAACGGCAAAAAATCATATGACTGTAATCCTGACAGATGGATCGCCGTTCCAGGAAGTTTTTTTGGCGGCCTAGTTCAAGTCTAAATCATTAAAGTCTAAGCCGAGACTATAAAATAAAAAAAAATTTCAAAGTGAAGTCTGGACTTTGACTTTAAAAATAATTTTTTTAAGTCAGGGTCAAAACTTTTTTTTTTTAATTTTTTTTTTAAATTAAAAAAGTCGTCAGAAGAAGTCTGATTTTTACTTTGATTCCAAAATAATTTCAAATTTAAAGTCGACTTTGACTTTTAATGATTCTGACTTTAAAGTTTGACTTTTGACCAACTCTGACAATTACATCTTACCATTCCTTGACCACCACTAAATGACATTTCATTGACCGCTTGTCTGACGCTTTTGATCGCCTTGTCGGTTCTAATTTCTAGTTCAACTTGACAATTTTGAACTAAATCAAAAGCGTTACTGGAAAATAAGTCTGAAAATTCGCCAACTATTCATGATGAATAGTTTTTTCATGTATTTAATCATTGGGGAAAAAAAATCATGTGTAACATGTAACAATCTATTCCAATTCATGTCTTCTTAACTTTAATTTATTTATCTTATTTTACTTTATTTTTATTTTATTTTTTTTATTTTTTTATCTCATTTTATTAACTTTAATTTTATTTATTTATTATTTTTTTTTTTTAAATTTATTCTGAAGGAGCTCTAGCTCGGTACAGAAAACAAATAAATAAATAAATAAATAAAAATCATTTTTAAATCTCAAATTGATTTTTTTGATTACAAAATATTGAATATAAAAAAAACTATAAAAAAAAAACTTTTTATGAACTTGGCAAGTTCATAAAAAGTTTTTTTTTTTATATTTACGGTTGCATCAGTAAATATCAAAACTTAGTAAAATATGATGATAAGAAAAAATGAATATTTTTTTCAAGATTTACTAATGGATCAGTTTATTTTGATATTTACGTTTTATCAAAATTTACTATTACATATATAAATAATTAATGGCTTATGAAAACTTTGTCAAGCTTACGAAAATTGTTCCAAAAAATAAATTATTATTATAAATAGTAGCTTAAAAATACTTCATTGTTTTATGTTTTGTAAAGGTAAGAAAAAAAATGAAAGAATTATACTCAAATTAGACACTGATTCTGGCAGGTATTTTTACCCTTACTGCTACACTTTTTGATTACAAAGAATAGAGTCGAATTGAAGTTTATTTGTTAAGCTGTCTCGAGCAAATGCTTCTTCAGAATAAAAATGTTTAAAAAAATATAATAAAGATAAATTAGATAAAAAAAAGAAAAAATAAATAAAAAGAAAATAAAAATGTTGAAATAACTAGTGTTGTGAGTCGACTTTAAATTTAAAAAGTCGACTAAAAATCGACTAATTTTATCATTCGACTATAGAATAAAAAGAAATGATGCTCTCTTTGATAAAATCAAGAGTTGCTTAAAATTCACAACTCTCAAGATGACAGGAATTTAAAAAAAAAATTTGAGCATCTTTGGCACAGACTTTTAAAAAAAAATTATAAAAAGTCTTAAAATTGACTTGGACTTAAAATTTATGTCTTTTAATTAATTTATTTATTAGATAAAAATGTGACCGTTTTATGTGAACTTTTTATGAACTATTAAAAGTTATTTTTGTCAAATTAATACAAAATTAAAAGACAATTGAATAAATAAATTTCGGAAAAAAAGAATGAAATTTAATGAGAAAATGTTCAATTTAGTCGAAAAAAAAATTCGACATTGGTCGAGTCGACTCACAACACTAGAGAAAACTAGAGGTTAAACATGTTTAAATAATTGATAGTTCAGGAATAAAAGGAGAAATTGTTTGGTAGCAATTTCACAATGGAGTCGGATATTCGATGTATCTTGATCTGAACTCTTTTCAAAACTCTTCCACCACTTCCGTCTGACGACCAGTGGAACTGAATTACTCAATCCTGCCCTGAAATATCTCTCACTCAACTCAAAAAGTCAATTTGAGACTGTAAGTAGTTAAAGTTTATTGAAGGCCTCTTGGTGCATAATATTGGAGGGGGTATCATATTTCAGCTTCTAAATAGATCGAACTGCTGAATTTTGAATAACTTGTATTTATTTGACGTTAGTTTCTGAGAATGAATTTAAACAAGGAATACAATAATCCAAGATTGATCCTATTAAGGATTTGTAAAGATTACCTAATGTTTTTGGTTTTAGACCCCATTTCCTATTTGAGAGATATCTTATTAAATTAAGCCTTTAATTACAGCGCTCTTTTAATTCATCCACCATTGGACTAAATGTAAGTTTTGAGTCTACTGTGATTCCTAAGAATTTGACTTTTTCTTCATTATTTAAATTTTTACCATTTTTTTAAAGGTCAATTTTGATTTTAACTTTAGTTTATTTCTCAAATATCTTATAACATGACTTTTAAATTTAAATTCACATTTTCCATTTGAAAAGCCATTTTTCAAGTTTTTATAGCTACTTATTTTAATTATTTATTTGATAAAATTACCCTCCTAAGAAGGAGAAGTAGTACATAAAAAAAAATTAAAAAATAAATTACTGATGTAAGAAAATAGAAAAAAGAAGTAAGAAAAAAAAAGAGAATTTAATATTAAATTCCATTGTACTTATTAATCATGTTTTCAAGATTTCCTATATTTTTGAAAATATAAAAATTAGCCAAATTTTTAGGAAAAAAAGAGAATATTGGCACTTTGTTTTTTTTTTTGGTATGGTATTAACAAAAAATGCTAAAAAGAAGTGGACTGACTACTGACCCTTGGGTTAGTTTATGGAATTTAAATTTATGGACAATTTAACTTATAAATTACCCTATTAGCACAATTTTGAATTCTATTTCGCTTTATTTAAGTTTATCTGAAAAAAATGTTTCTCGATCAAAAGAAAATTATTCACCAGTCATTTATCATATAAAATATTCATTTTATTGTTTCTATTAGAAGAAAAAATTGAATAAATTTCTTCTATTTGAGTCACTTTTCTGTAGGAAAAAAAATCGAATAAAAGAAACCCTTTGATGGCTGAACTTTCTTTTATTTGGGGAAATACGGTAACTTTTATAGATTTGTTACATATAGTCTTGGCTACAGATATTCTCATACATTAACAAAATTATCTTTTTCCTCGAGAAAATATTCGAGTTATGCTATTTGAAATTTTTTTTTGTCTTGAGTAATTTTAATTTATTTATTTATTTGTTTATCTAATCTCATTGTTGAAGTTAATTGCAGGCTTTTTTATGAGAGATTTTTTAGTGTGCGATGCTTATCTAATGTTTGATCTAAATGTGATGAAAAGAATTTATAACTGGCGAGAGTTATTTATTTCGTGTACACATATTTCGGCTTGATTAAAAGAAAAGGATATCTGTTTGTTTTAGATCGATTTTCATTGACGTGTTATTAAGTATTTGTGTTATTTTCTAGCTGAGAAGAATTTGTGCCATGAGCGATAACAACATTTGAATATTTTGAGCTTTTCGTTCAGTTTTATTTTATTTTTTAATTGTGTTTCTGTTGGACCTTTCAGATAAAAAACATAAAAAGGATAATTAAAAAAGTTTTAAAATATTTTGAAATTTGAAGTAAGTTAGAGGATAAAAAACATAAGTAATAACTAATGGATTGATAAATTAGGAAATAAAATAAACGAACAAAAAGGCTTTTATTTTTTGTTACTGACAAAAAAAAAGGATTTTTAAATGAAATAAAATAAATTTTTTTACTCAAAAATTTAATAATAAAAAAGTGAAAAATTGTATTAAATTTAGACTAAAAAGTTATTTTTCAATTACAAAAATAAAAATTTAGGGTCTTGCCTAAAATGTGAACAGAAGTTATGTTCACAAATTTTGTGACCAGAGTAAATTTAAAAAAAAAAATTCAATTTTTCGTGAACTAAATTTTTTTTGTGTGAACATTAATTTAAATGTTAATTTTGATAAAAAAAATAAAATAAATTGTCAAAAATTATTTTTTAATTTTTATGCTTTTTTGCTACACATAAAATAAAAAATGTTCACCAAATTTTTAATTAAAAATTAAGACAAAATTAAAAATCTTTACTTAGTTATGCTTGTTGAAATTTGCAACTATTTTTTTTATTAAGCTAAAAAATTTAATTGCTTTATTTATTATTTAAAAAAAATTAAATCAAAAAGCTAATGTATCAACTTTGACATCCCAAATGATTAATTTTACAAAGAAATTAAAAATAATGACTGAAAATATTTATTTAAAAATTTTCAAAGAAATCTCTGAGATTGGTTTGGTACACCCGATCTATGGCTGCAATATCAGCTTCACAAGAGACTTTGAATGTAGTAAAAAAAACACTAAGCAAACATACCAATCTGGTGCCATGTGAGATTTGTGGAGAATTAATGAAAATATTAAAAGAGTAAAATTGCATATAGGAAAAAAACATAAAAATTATTTTTGACAATTTATTTTATTTTTTTTTATCAAAATTAACATTTAAATTAATGTTCACATAAAAAAAAATTAGTTCACGAAAAATTGAATTTTTTTTTTAAAATTTACTTTGGTCACAAAATTTGTGGACAGAAATTTGGTGAACATAAAGTTCACATTTTAAGCAAGATACTCATGGTCACATTTTTTGGTGAACTTCTATTCATATTTTGGACAAGACCCGAAAATTTAAACAATCCATAAGATTTCAACTAAACATAAAACACATTTTTAGAAATTTAAAAATCTAATAAAATAGAACAATATATTTAAAAGAAATTCCTTTACAATACATCAAAAAATTAAAATTTTGTAAAGAATGTTTAAACTTAAATTTTTTTATCTAGTTTTCTGATATGTTTTTTCTTTTCCATCCAAATAGTGATTAAATCATTTGACAAAAATAAACAAAAAATTAAAATGAAGATTATTAAAGCAATTATTTGAGAAGTCTTAATCACATATTTTCTAATCACAATTTCTACACTTTCTAATTCACATTTTTCACCACTGTATAGATAAAAACATTTACAAAAAACCTCAAAATCTTTTTTTACCACACAAAAGCCATTTTTTGAACATGTCTCATTTGCACACAAATCAATGGCTTTTTCACAATACTTTCCGAAAAAGTAATCTTTCATACATTGGCATCTAAAGCCTTGTGAGTCTTCAATGCATGTGCCATTATTTAGACACGGGCTCGAAGAACAAAACCTTTTGTCAACTTGGCATAATGGCCCAGTAAAATTCCCAAAACATCTACATTCTAAATATTTTTTTTTTGTATCATAAAAACATTTGCCATTATTTGAACAATTGATTAAGCATTTTGTCAAGTCCAATTTGGATGAAATTAAATTTAGATATTGATGGAAATTATCCAAGTTTAGGTTAATTATTTCGGGTGCTTCATTTATTTCAGATTCTATTGAAGATGATTTTTCTAAAAAAGCATCAGTATTTTTTGTAATTAAATTTTGTGTAAATGAATTGGCCGGACTGTATTCTGAACTAGTGAATGGTGTATTTGTTTTGAAGTAATCTAAAATTATTAAACATTTTGGCTTCTCAATTTCGAATGAATAAATAAAATCTAAATTTTTTTTATTCCAAAATTTAACCAAGTTATCACCCCCAATTGTAATTAAAGTATTATTAAATATTTTCATTGACCACACATTTTCTGAATGTGCTTTAATAGTGGTCACAAATTGCTCTCGATTAAAATCTAAAAATTGTATATTTCCATCTGCACGACCGCTTAACAAAAACGATGAATTTAATTTTGCTAAACTCAATGTAGAAGAGCCAGGTGCAAGGGAATATAAAAATGTTCCATTTTTATAATGAATTCGTGTCCTATACGTGCAAGCTAAAGCTATAATTTCACTTTGAACAAATTCAAAATTTTTAAAATTAGCACAACCAAATGAGTATTCACTTGTTATATCAAAATTGTAAATTTCCAAAATTTTTATGACATTTTTTTCGCTTAAAGAAACAAATTTACTTTGATCATCTGGAATCAATTTGAGTTTCATCAGACCTCTTTCATGAACATTTGAAATGAGCTTCATTTCAGAAAAATCAGTCAAATTCCATACTTTTAAGCTTCCATCTGTCGAAGCACTTACCAAATATGTGTCATTGATTGCCAAAAGAGAACTAATTTCGGGTTCAGAGTGACAAAGAATAATCTCAAGGTTCATTTCAAAATAATTCCAAATGTAAATATTTCCATCAGTTGTTCCTGCTGCCAAAAAATGCCTCCCAAAAGATTCTAGAGAAGAAATATTTTTGTTCTTGGCAATCATTTTATAAATCTCTTGAGTTTGGTTAAACAATTTGACATGGCCATTCTCGGACGCAACTGCAACAGTGAAATTGTCCATTTTGATTTTTAAAAACATCGTAAAACAAATGATGAGTATTATTTCAAAGTTCATAATTACTCTTATTTGAAAATCTCCTTTTTTATATTTTTTGTTCTTCTGAAAATTTCTTAATAACTTAATAATAACTTTTGGTACAATTTCAAAATCAATATAGATTTTATTGATTCAAGTTGAATATTAAATCAGTTTTTCAAGTTAAATAAAAATTTTCTAGAACATTTATTTCAGCAAAAAATTACTTTGATAATAATGAGAGAATTTAATACTTTTTGTTTATAATTTATTTTCTTAATAAGTTGGAATCTAGAAGCTTTGCCATAAATAAAATTTGTCATCTATTTAATTTGAATTTTATTTTAATGATTTATTTTAAAAGACTTAAATAAATTATTAGCTTAAAATCTGCAGCAAAATGAAATTTGAAATAAAATTAAAAAGTGTAAATTTGAAATCAAAAATCATTAGCTCATTTAATCAATTATTAAACATTCTTCTAGCATAAAAATTCTCAATTGTTCAAGTAAGCCTTTGATTAAGAAAGAAATGTTGGCAATTGAGAATTTAATATGTAAATAAATAGTTTATGCTGCAACCAATACCTGGTTGGGACTAAAACTTTTAAAATTTTTTTGACAAAACTAAAATATTTTAATTTTTTTAAATTTTTTTAATTTAGTGAGTTGTATCAGTAATAAATTTTGATTCAATTGCAAAATTAATTTATATGGTATTGTTTGGAAAATAATTATTGTAGAAGCAATTTTTATATTTTCGAGGAGCAAATTATTATTTTTTAGAAGAAAAAAAAAAGCAATTATTATATTAATTAGGAGCAGAAATGTTTTTTTATTAGAAGCAAAATTAAAATTAAATAAAAAGCACATATAAAAAAAGACCATTTTTTTCGATTCTTAAATCAAGTGTTGAGAAAGTAATTCAGTATACCAATTACATACTTGCAAACGAAATTTTTTCAAAAAGCAATTTTGTTTTTATTTGGATAACTCCAGAATTTTTAGAAAAAGCAATATTTGCTGATAACATGTTAATTAGCTGATGTTAAAAATTAATTAATTAGCGAACTAATGAGTAAAAACTTATCAATTTATCTTTGATTCTCATGAATTAATTCTGCTTTTGTTTGCAATAAAAAAAGATTCTATAAAAAATAAATTAGATAATTTTTGATTTAATAATCGAAAAAAAACATTTGATATAAAAAAATAATAAATTTGCTCCTATAGAAATTTAAAGCCGTATTGATGAAATTTAATTAGTTTACAAAGTGAAGTTCATATTTTCTGGAACATTCAATTTCGTCACAAATCATTTGTTTTTTGTTGCTGTCGTTTTAACAGCAAATAAATTTACCTGGAGTGTACTTTTTTTCCTTATTATATTTGATAAAGCAAAATATTACATCGTCATTTTTTCGAATTGTTTATCCTAATTATTCATTTTAAAAGTCTTTAATAAATTATTAGTTTTAAAATTTTAAAATAATATCATTAAGCAATATTGAGAAATATAAAAATATAAATATAAAATGTAAATAATAAAGAAGAGAGTAAAGTCAAACATTAGAAAAAGATTCTTCGAAAAAGAAAGTCTCTCAAAAAAATACCAAATACCTAATAAATCCAATACCTATTTGGACTTGAATAAAAAAGGATTCTTTTATTTAAATTCCCAGATTTAAAAGGCAAATTAATTAAAATTATCATTTATCTCTTACATCAAATATACCATAAAATGTTTTTTTTTTTTAATTTGGCAAAACCGTACCTGGCTTTTATCTAGAAATGTGAAATTATAGTACAAAAGTTACAGTACAAAAAGTAAAAACTTTATTTTTTTTTTTCATTTTATTTTATCTTATTTAACTTTTTCATTTTTTACTTTTTTGTCATTTATTTTGTTTTTATTGTGAAGGAGCATTAGCTCGGTACAGATAAATAAATAGATATAAAAAATTATTCAAAAGTTAAAAAAAGAGTTTTCAATATTTTTTCAAATTTCCAAATAAAAATTAAACTCATTCTATCTCACTTAAGAGTTTAATTTCAAATATAAAAATGCTTGCAATATTAACTTAAAATTTTTGTTTATTTGAAACTGAAAAAAAACATTTAAAATTCGTACTTTGATAATGTTAATTCAACATTGGATACATTTTGTAATTCAAACACAAAATATTGAAAATTTTCATTAACCATGCACGTCGAAGACATTTTTTTTAAATTATAAATAAAATAAATATTGCTCTATTTAAAATTATTAAAAATTAAACGCAGTTAATTTCCACATATTTTTCATAGTAAAATAAAGTTGATTCACTTTGTTTCACTTTCAGAACTTTTTTTTGGCAATCAGATCAAAAGATATAAATTTTTTTTGTTGTATTGGAAGTTTTGTATGAAATTCAAATAATGCCTTGTTTGAGTCACTTTTTTGGAGTAAAAATTTTCGATTAAAAGAAACCCTTTGTTGATCGAGCTATATTTGATGAAATACAGTAAAAGTTATTAATAAAACTTTCAGTAAATTTTGTAAAATCTAGAAATTTTTTCTTGGTCTAGTATATTTTTTTTATCAAATGTTTACTGGTCACGTAATAGGTGATCAGGACTGATATATCTAATGAAGTCATTTACTCAGTGCAACGAATGCTTTCATTGTAAAGCCTCTAATTAATCTTCCTTTAATTGGATCTAACTTTTTAATTCCATCAATTGAGCCTAAAAAATCATTACTTAAAAAACATCTTGTATCGATTTTTCAATATTGAACCAAAGATAAAAATATTATTATTTTAAAATATGATGTGTTTAACAAGTTTAAAAAAGTTTAAAAAGGAAGATCCTTTTTTTAAACACTTAGTAAAATATTTTTAAATAAAAAAATTTTTATTTAAAAATAATTTTTATCAGTATTTAAAAAAAACATTTAAAATCAAATTTTTTAATTGACATTTTTTAAAGCTTGATTTATAAATCTGTATATGTGTAGAAAAAAAAGTAGATTGAAAGGACTTTTTTGATATTAAAACATTTTTAGTATTGAGATTTAAATCTATAGACTCTAAAGTAAATTCTCCCATATTAAATAATTCGAAAGACACATTTGGGTTACTTACTTTGAGAATAATAAGTAATCTTTTGTCTCAAATATTAAAATTATGTAATCATAAATTTAAATTAATAAATAACAATAATCCTATTTATTCATTTATTAATTACTTTAAAGAAAGTATTCGTCAAAATTAAGCCTTCAAGAAATATCAAAAAAGTCAAAATTTTAATTACGTTTGAAAAATGGGCCCTTCATTTAAAAATATCAAACAATTTCTTTGTTCTTCTTTAGTTTCCTTTTGCTAAAATATTAATAGTTATTAATAAAATTTATGATTTAGACTATGACAAACTAAGTTGAACGATAAGTCATATATTGCATCTAAAAATATTTAATTAAACACTAGATCCATACCAAAATTTTCGCTGACTTTTTTCCAAATGTTGCTAAAAAATATTAGAACTTTTATATGGGTTATTTGTCTAAAATTAGATAATTAATCGAAGTGCTCTATAAAAAATGTGAACACATTAATACAAATTAAAAATAATGAACCTAAATTTTAGAATTTAATAAATGACCTAAATTTTAATTCAAAAACCTTAGATCAAACAAATAAATAGCTTAAAAATATTAAACATTTTCATTAATTTTTTGAATTCAAAACAAATCAAAACATGTTCAACGAACAAAGGAATTTTCCAGCACAACCTTTGTTTCAAGTAAACTATAAAAACCTTTTTTAAAATTTATAAATTTAAATAAAGATTTTAGCAAAGTGATCTTTATTTCAACGACAGAAAAAAACTCAACAGCACCAAAAAAGAAGGTTGCTCGTAAGATAAAAAAAAAAATTTTTTTGTTCTTTTTCAAATTTATTAATACTTGGACTAGATAGGCCTCCAAAAAAAATAATTGCACTAGTCCTTGTTTTTTTCTTTTTGGCTATTATAGCAATTGTTCTCGGATTGATTCCACTTTTTATCAAACTTTCAAAAACTCCTGATGTAGCTCCACTTAAACAAAATAGCACTGTTCAAAATACAACAAGTAATCCAATAAATTTATGAAAAAAATAAAATAAAATCTAATAATTTCTAGTTTTACAAGAGAGCGATCCATTTTCAGAACTTTTGTCTTCTGGAAGCGATTTCACGCTTCGTTCCGGCTCATTTGACTTCGATTTAAGCTTGAATCCAAATGCTAAACTAGTTGGAGTAAAAGACACTGACTATGAGATCATAGACCTTAGACCAACAATACCCAATATAGCTATTGAGCCAGAAACCAGCTCCAAGCTGAGTGTTCTTCCACAAGAAAATCTTAGAGAACCTCAAAATCTAGAGACTGATAAAACAATTCAAAACACAGATTTGAACGCTCAGGGATTCAATGATCTTCAGCTACAAAATTTTGAGAACGACCTTTTCATGTTTCCGAATTTCGAAGAACCATTAAATTCAAATATGAATGGACCAAATCCTTTGAATGTCCAGCAGCCAGTTGCCCAAGAAAACTTTGAGCAACAACTATTCAACCAAGAGGCAGTTGATATGGAAAAATTTTCTGCTCCTCGCCTAAACTCAGCCAAAGTTGAAGTGAAGAAAGAAGCTGATAAAAATGCCTAAGAAACAGTTAACTAAAATCAGTCATTTATTATATGTCTTATTGAGTCGACAGAGCTAAAAATGAAAATTATGATGAACCTTTTTATTTCCATATAGAAAATATTTTATCTTTAATAAAATTTTAATAAAATAAATTTTTTATAAATTTCATTAGAAAAAAAAAATGATAAAAGCTATTCTTATATTTAATAATCATGGAAAGCCTCGTCTCATCAAGTTTTATCAGCATTATGTAAGCTAATTAGTCAAGGCCTCATTTAAGTCATTAAATTTTCTTCAAAATAGACCGAGGACATGCAGCAGCAGATTATCAGAGAAACTTTTCAACTTGTTTCCAAGCGTGATGATAATGTGTGCAATTTTTTAGAAGGAGGATCGTAAGATTTATATTTTTTTTTAATTTAATATTTTTAAAAAGACACTTTTACAGATTAATCGGTGGGTCAGACTATAAAATCATCTACAGACATTATGCCACACTGTACTTTGTATTTTGTGTCGATTCAAGCGAGAGTGAGCTTGGTATTTTAGATTTGATTCAAGTTTTTGTGGAAACTTTGGACAAATGTTTTGAAAATGTGTGCGAGCTGGATTTGATTTTTCACTTCGATAAAGTTCAATACATTTTGCAAGAGCTGTGCATGGGAGGTATGGTTTTAGAAACAAATATGAATGAAATTGTTCTGCGCATTGAGGAAATGAATAAATTAGAAAAGTCAGAGGCAGGTATTGGCGGCACGCAATCTAAAGCAATGACAGCTGTTAAAGAAATGAACATTTCCAATATAACCCAAAAGTTCAAAGACATTAAACTGCCGGACTTACCTAATTTGGGCAGCATAAAGCTAAATTAAAAAAGCTAAACAATTTAGACAAATTTTTCTAAAATATAAAGTGTTTTTCTACAGTCATTTTATTTTAGATCGTTTTATTTATTTTATGTTTTATTAATAAAATTTTTAAATATTTAGTTTTTTTTTTAAATTAATTAAATAATTTTTTAATGATTATCTGAGAGCTATAAAATACTTTCATTTGTACCAGAAAAGCGTTAATTATTTCAATTGGTATTAAAATGGTTTTTAATGGGCAACCTAAGCAGACATATCTACTTAAAAAATAAATTTCAACCGGATGAATTCCAATGTTTGTTGGGCGAAAAATTTTAGGATTTTAGATATCGATTTAATAATTTTTTGAATTTAAAAAATAAAAATCTTTAACTAAAAAATATTATAGATTTAAAAGCTAGTAAAAACCTGATTGATATTTATGAATATTCTTCATGTCCCATTCATGCAGAAAAAAACAAAAATTCTGATGTTGGAGTAACAAAAAATAGTTTTTGATGATTCATTTGTTTTGTTGGTAGGAAACATCTCTGAAAGCTTAGTGGGTGAAGAATAACTCATATCATTTAAAAAAAAATCAGATAGTAAATTAAATTTAAACTTATAACAATCAAGATAAACTAAAAAATGGAAATGTGAAATTTCGCAGAGATAAGAATTGGTTTGTAAAATATTGTCATGTTTGTAAAAACATTTTGAACAATTGTACTTTTGTACTGTAATTTTTGTACTAAAATTTCACATTGCCCTAAAAAACTGCGGAAATAGAACACTTCCACAAAACGGACTAAAAATTTGAATTATTTTATTTAGCATGTTAAAAGTATTTTTCATAAAACAAGATTTTAGAGTAAATAATTTAATTTTGTTTAATAGAAACTTCTTAAAGAAATAAAAAAAAATTATATATGAATTTTGACAGGTTAATAACAACTTAAATAGAATTTATCAATTCAAATCTATGATTTCAATATTACAAACTTAACAATTTTTATAAATTTTAGCAAAGTATAACAAAGAATCATATAAGAAACATTTAACAAAGAATTTTCATTAATGGTGAATCATTATTTTTTTTAATAGAATTTAAGAATTTTAAATATATTTAATGATTATTATTATAAGAATTTCCGAAACTCAATGATAAAATTATGAAAAACTCAGTTTTTTTAATTAAAGAAATCATAAATGAACCGTTCATCAGTTTATTTTAAATAAGAAACCACTAGAGGCGACTAAACATTAATTTAATTCTAAAAAATACAATGATATTTTTTAAAATAAAGAGAATATTTTTTGAATAATTTTTAGATTTAATTTTTTTTCATGTGATTATTGAAAATAATCTTTATTTATTAACACTAAGTTACATGGTTAAATAAAACTGAAAGATTTCCAAATTTTTACTGAAAGGCTCCATTAAGGAAAATTATCATTAATAAAATTGAAATTAAAAAAGTGAGTAAATTTTTTCTCTTTTTTAATATAAGACAAATAGAAAAAAAATAAGAATTTTTTATTAGCTCGTGCAAAGTAATGCTAAAGTTAATTTAAATTTGGCAATTTTAAAGATTTAAATATTTTTTAGCAAAGTATACTAAAAAATATCATTATTTTTTTGAATTAAAAAATGTGTTTAAGAAAAAAAAAAATATTTAATAATTTTTATTATTAGAATGTCCGAAACTCAGCCAGCAAAAGAAATTAATAAATCAGGTCAGACAAAAGCACCTAGAAAGCCTGCAGACCAGTTTGGTTACATGTACATTGGTCATATACCACACGGTTTTTACGAAGAAGAGATAAAATCCTACTTTTCTCAATTCGGAAGAGTTTGCCGGGTTCGTTTAGCTCGTTCTAAACATACTGGCAATTACAAAGGATATGGCTTTGTTCAATTCGAAAATAAACAGGTCGCCGATATTGCTGCCGAAACTATGAACAATTATCTCATGTTTAACAGACTTTTAAAATGTCACTCGATTCCACACGAAAAACTTCACCCGGAAACATTTAAGGACGCCAAGAAGAAATTTTTTAAACCTATAAAATCAATGTTTAGAAAAAAGTTTAATCAAAAAAAATCAGTCGATAAATTAATTGTAATTATTTAATCAATTTTTAATTTTTAAAAACAATTAATTACTTTTCTATCAGAAAATCAGTCTTAGGCGATCATTAAAAATGAAGAAACGACAAGAGAAATTAAAAGCCTTGGGCATTAATTTAGATCTAAACCAAGTAGTAAGTAAACTCAATAGCAAATTTAGTTTTTTTTTTAATTTTTAAAATTATTTTTTAGTTAAATCCAAAAGCCGAAGAAAAGAAAAACAAAAAAGAGAGCCTAAAAAAAGATGAGAAAAAGGAAGTTCCCAAAAAAGAAAAAATAAATCTTCAAGAGAAAAAAAAAGCTTTGAAAAAAGAAACTAAGAAGAACCAAGATACTAAATCTAAACCAATTAAGCGAAAAAAAGACATAAAAGAACAAGAAAAATCATTGCCAAAGCCAAAAAAGCAAATTCCAATTGAGGAAAAGAAAACACTTAAAAAAAAGAATAAAAAATAAAAATTTATTTTGATTTAAAAATTTATTAAAATAAAATTTTAGAAAAAAAAAATAATTATTTCTTGTCAAAATGCTTTTCAATATTGAACAAATTGGCTTTGCACTCTCTCAAAAATTCATTATAACTATTAAAAAAAATGTCCAATTTTTTGCTCAATTGTTGAACTTTTTCCTTCTGAAATAATTCTATTTGTTCGTCAAGAGGCTTTTGTCTTCTTTCGATTTTTTCCGCTATTTCCTCGTCCAACAATTTGTCCTTTCTAAGCAAAGCTTTACCCCTTTCGATTAAATTTTTCTTAGCCACTGGATACTCACTCAAAGCCTCCCAGAGATCTTTTTTACTCAACTGAAACACATCCGAAAACCCCACTGATCGTATGTTCGCCGTCCTCTTATTTCCATTCTTATTACCCGGAATGTCCAGTATACTTATTTCCCCAAATGCAGCGCCAGACCCCAGAGTTGCATAAACCTGACTTCCATCCGGGCTCACCACCTGCAAAGCTCCTGTCTTTATAAAATACATTTCATGTCCAACATCCCCCTTTCTGCACACATAATCTCCTGGCGAATATATTTGAAGCTTTAGTTTGGTCACCAACTCTTCAAGCAGACCTGGTTCACAGTCCTGGAACACATGCACCCTCTTCAAAGTGTCCATGTGTACATTCATGGCTATTTCCTTGCGCAAGTTGTTTGGCAACACATTCAAAACTTCGTCCAAGTCAACATTTTTTGCTATCCACAAGTAATCAAGATAATTTTTAATTCTTGCTTCGAGTTCGCCATATATTTTGTGCTGCTTTAGAAACAACTTGGCAAAGTCGCACTTTTGCTGAAGGTCCAAACTTTGTCTATTGGCATTCTCGACCATATCGGCCGCACTGCCAATAGTTATGGCCAAAATGACAACACCTATCATCAAAAGAATGGACATGAACATTTCTTGGTAAGAGTTGGTGGGCTCAGGCACCTCAGCTATGGTGGTCAGTGTTTGCACCGACCACCAAAAACAGTAAATATACTGAGAGTCCAAATCATCAGTGAACAGAATGTTGTTATTTTGCACTTGGGTCTGGTTGTGCTCCAGGTCTTCAAGGGTCAGACTTGGATAGACCCATGAGTCACTTCCAAAGCCTTTGACGCTGCTTATTGTGAAATAAATGCAGGCGTTCCAATGCATTGTGATCAATATATTGAGTATTAAGTTGCTCAGGCGAAACGCTGTTGGATATTTGGTTTCGGTCTCGGTCAAATTTAAAAATTCCAAGTAGCGGGATATTTTTAGAAGGCGATTTAGCCTCAGAGCCGCTAGGATTCTTTTGATGCGGTATTCTGGTCTAATGAGGAGATAGATTAAATCTGTGGGCACTAGGCTTAATAAGTCGATTTTGAATGCAATTGTTTGTACATATCGTTTTGCTATTTTGGGTTTGTTTGGACACGGAAGACCATCTTCAAGGTAGCCTGTAAGAAATTTTAAAACAATGTCAATCAAATAAACCATGTCGACAATAAAGTAATCTACTATTTGCCAGACAAAGCCGTACTCGCGCTCTTCCAACAGCCAGAAGGCCGACCGGGCAATCAAAAATATCAAGTTGTACAGATAACAAAAGGCGAACAGACTTAGCCAGGTGTAGTAAAATTTATTCAAAGGATTTATGTAAAACTTGTCAAATTTTAATCTCATCCGAGATGGTAGACTTAAATTGACAGGAAGTTCATTGATTGAAGGAGTGGGTGTTGGGCATTGATCTTGGTCATTTTTTTGCTCTTGAGCTTGTTTTGGCTGGTCTTCGATAAGTTCCTCGGACTCTTCTTGTTCTGATCGATTGCTGTGTTTTCTTTGGTTTCGGATCCATCTGCTTGACAGTCTTTTTTGAAAGACAATACTCTAAATTTTTGTTTAAAAAAATAGAATTTAATTTAAATTTAAAAGTTGAAATTGAGTACTTCGATGCTGAGACAGGGTGATTCGGTACTGGTGCCATAAGGGACAGAGGTTGAAGCTTTTCGATCAATGCATGACATCGCTCGGCTAATGGGTTTATTTTGAAAAATCAATATTTATATTTGTTCTTTTAAAAAATATTAAAGATAAAATTAGAAATTATTATACTTTTGTCGCCTAGGTACCTTGTTTCCTTTGTGTTTCAGTTGGAGATAATCTTTCAAAATCAATAATTAATTTTTCTGATAATTTTTCTACAAAAAAAACCAAAGATAAATTTAATTTATGGCTTGTTTAATGATAGAAAGATTACAGGTTTAAAATAAGAATCTTGTTTTATTTCTTATGCTAGGCTTTTTGATTTGAGCCACCAAAACTGTTCTTAATTATATTCTTATTACATTCATTCGGTGTTATTTTTTTTCTAAAGTCAATAATTCTTTTGAAAATTACCACCAAATTTTTATTAGACATTTGCAATTTGTTGAATTATTTAAAGGATAAAAAATCAATTGAAAATCAATTATATTGCTGAGAAAAATTGAAAGAAATTTTTTATTAAGAAACAATAATTATTTTTAATATAAATTTCAATTTTAAATAATAAAATTTTAAAATTATTAAATTTTTTTATAAAAAAAACTTAGAAAAATTTTTTTTTTTGAATGAAGTCTTATTTAATACTTTGATCAAATAATGAAAAAATTAATTTGGTTATTTTTATAAAATATACTTAGGTCTGAAGCATTTTAACATTCTCACCATAAAAATAAGGCAAGTTTAAATATTCCTTTCTTGCTCTTATCTATTTTTTCAACATTTTCTTCAATCACTCATTTTTGGTTTTCACTAAAATGCGGAAAATCGGAAGGGAAAGTTATCATGAATTTCGATTTACTTAAATGTATTTCTGTTGTTAAAAGTAAATGATTCTAATAAAAAGATGCTTAAATCACGACTCTTTGTTCTCTTTTAGATCACGATGCCTCCATTGTAATTTAAAAAACTAATTTTATAAATCTTTTTAAGTATTTAATTGAAATTAGGGAAATAAATATAATATTTTTTAATAATTGAAACAAGTCACGGAGGGGGCTGCGCCCCCTCCATACCTCCCTAGCTTTGAAATTTTAAAATATATTTTACAGATACTTAATTTAACAATTGAGGTTTTTTGACATTGAAATGTTGTCTTCTTTTGGAAATTTTTTTATTAAAAAATATATTTATATATGCATGAATGTTTAGTTTATAATAAATAATAATTATTCACGGGTTTAAATTCTAGGTTTTAAAAGTGGTGGGGAATAACTCAGTGTAGTGTTAATTTGATCCGTAGAACCAAATTTAAAAGAGACTGTGAATTTTTATATTTAGAGATTTACAATAACGCTAACCTATTATATTGAATACATCTATTTGTGGAGAAATAGTGTTTATTTCCGCGAAAACAATTAACGGTTTATTTCTTTGAAACGCTATGCTTCAGGTTCAACAAAACGAATCCTCCTTTGTTGAGGTGAAAACACTGATGAGATTTGAGCATTTGATCCATATTTTTCGTTTATTGTCTTTAACTTCATACCAAGTTAAATTGTTTGCGTAAATTACTTTTAATCAGTTATTACATACAAAAGGAAAACATAAGTTATTGATTCAAGTTTGGAACATTTATACCTTAATTTTAATTTTTTAAAATTAAAAATACTATAATTTGCTCCAAAACAATCATTAAAAAACTGAAAAGTATTTTTTAAATATAGTGGAGAACTCTTCTATATTCGGACCAAAGTTGAAATTAATCTAGAATTTTTGTTTGTTAATTATTTATTTTTATTCCAAAAAAAAATCCTGCTTGAAGAGTGGATTTTTTCCGATCTTATTAAAAAAGTTTAGACAATTTTTATTCCAATTTTTTTTATTAAATTGCTTAAATTTTATTAATTTATCAGTTAAAATAATAAGCTTTCTTAAGTGCCTGAGAATTTAATATTGATTTCTTGCTAATATTTTATAATGTTAGAATATTTCTTCAACTTTCTTGTTTGCTATTTCTTTCTTTAGTTAAACTTACCACACTAATGACTTTTTTAAGAGATGTGCTTCCAAAGTTGTTCCGAAATAAACCTTTGATTATTTAATTTTTTGTTCTTTTTCCCTTTTTTTTTTACTTTCAGAAACAAATTAAAATAAGTTGATTAAGTTAAGATGCGAATAAATTTGAGGTCACGAGAGAATGGAATAATTAAGCAATAAATTAATGGTTCATAGAATATGGACAGTTATTTGATGAGAGAACTTTAAAGGGTACCATCTAAAGTTTTATGCATTTTACATGGATAGTATCTAGGATAAATTTGGTAAGCAATTGACTTTTTGAGAGGTGGAAAGAAATTTTTGAGTTTGTTCTAAGAACGTTTCTTTTAGTTTACTCAATAACTATAATATCAATTTAATTTATATTACCCTTAATATTGTGCGCTTCTTAATAAAAAATTTTCAAAAAATTAATCAAATTAAATTCGCACTTTTTTTAATTAATTAACTACTAAACAATAGATTAATTTTAAATGATTCGACTTAAAAACACAGAAACTACTCTCAACCTCGTATACAAATCTTTTAACATGGCGAAGATTTTTACTCCTATACAACCATTAAAAAACTGAAAAGTATTTTTTAAATATAGTTGTGAACAAGGAAATATTATGAAATAATATTATTAATCAGTTTTTAATTAATAGCTTCAAAAAAAGCCTTCTAAAATACCAGCTATAAAAGTTTAATGAAAAAAAAATTTTTATTTATGAACATTTAGTCGCAAGATGAAAAAATAAATCAAATGAATGACACATCAATTTCTATCGTCTTTATAAACATATTTTTTTAAAATTTAATTTAATTAAATAAAAAGAATATAATGCTTATAATAAATAATGAAAAAAAAAAAAAATTTTAAATTAAAAAAATCCGATTTTAAATTAAATATATAATATAATTATTTTTTGATTCACAAGGTCAGTTAGACTGCAACAAATATTATTATTTTTTTTTAAATAAAATTAAGAATGATAAAATAAAGTTTTCTAATTTAATATAAATTAAAGAAAAAATTAAAAAAACTATAAATTAAACTTTCTCTTTCTTCATATATTTACCAATCATGGCTATTAGAGTAACAAAAAACTCATCATCCATTGAGTGGAAAAGATAATAATCATTTTGGAAATGGTAATGCATGATGTTAAATGATTTTTTAGATGTTTAAAATCATTCATCAAAAATAAAAATAAATAAAAATGAAATCTCTTTTTTTTTCTTCAATTTTATTTATATTAAAATATATATGAATATCTTAAAACTTTTTGACTAAAAAATAATAATTTTTCTTTAAAGCTTTAAAAACAAAGTTCAAAAATTAAAATAAAATATTTAATTATCCTGTTTCTAATGATTGTAAATTGGTCGCTTTATTTTCATTTGATAAATTTAAACTTTCTTCAATTTTTTCAATTTGTTTAAATTTTTGATCATTAATATTTTCACTCGAGTTATCCATTTTTTTTTTGGATTTTTTTAAATAATGACTTTGACTTGAAAATCTACCATTAGTATTTGAATTTGATTTCATACTCAATCTGGACAGAGATTTTGCTTCTTTATTATCCCTTGACTTTTTAGTAAAGGAAGAATCTGATCGTGAAAATCTTTTGTCAGCGTATCCAATTTTATCAGTTTTTATATCAGGGAGCTTAAGTTGAACTATTTTTTCATCTTTTTTGAAATCTTTTTCGTTTTCATACAATAAATCTGATCCATTTGAAGCAACATCTTGACTTTCGAGCCAGTTTTTGATTCTTAAGAAAAAAAATTATTGTTTTTTTTTTCTGTAACTAATCATGTAAAAATTAGTACTCTTTGAATTTTGTTTCATTTTTTTCTGAAATTTTGCTGGTAGATCTATTTTCTTCGACGATTTTTTTAAAATTTTGACTTTTGTTGAATTTATTTAAAAAACGATCTTCCTCTTCGTTTAATTGAGCTTTTTTGCGGTTTATTTCGAAAAGATTATCAGGCTTTGGTTTAGTCATTTGTGTAAATAAAGAGCTAAAATTTAAAGAAAAATAGTTTTGATATTTAATTTTAAAAGAAAATAGTCACAAAATACCTGTAGTAAATAGTGTCTTTGGTAGAAAGATTTTTTGCAATGATATGTAGATCTTTTTGAGTCAATCGGGGCTCGAAAAGCTTTAAAAATTTAGATGGTTATTTAAGAAATTAAATTTTTTCCCACCTTCATTCTTCTTATAAATTCGGTTTTGTTCATTTCTAATTTATTGTTTTTATCCAACACTCTGAACATGTCAATGAGCCGCATTCTTTTCTCGCCCAAATATCTTGCTAGCCTAATCATCGATTCATCGTCACTCGCTAAAATTATTAATTAAAACTTTAATAGAAAAAATAAAAAATTAAATTCTTTTATTTTAGATAAAAAAATTATGTTTTTGTCAAAATTAATTAAGAAATGTCGATTAAAGAAGCCCAATATTTTCTTTTTATTTTAGTTTGACTGACAGAATTATTCATCTTATAACAACTGCAAAATTAAAATAATAATTTTTTTTTAATTTTACTTCATACTTATTTGGCTTAAGTATTTTGTTTTAGTAAAAAATATTGGTAACCGGTCAAAAATTCATTTGCCACGACCAAAAAAGAATTTTATTGTACAAAATAAGTGGTATCAAAAAAATTTATGATTTTAAAATTTTCTTTAATGAAAAAAAAATTTTTTTTTAAAAACAAAATAATTTATAATATTTTTCAAGTATTGATCGTTTTCATGACTGTCGGTAGTATTGACCGACTTCGCCGGTAAGTGTCTGGCCGCGTCGAATTTTCACGCTAGTTTCATCCTAATGAATATTTTTAAGCAAAAATATTAATTCTGTGATGCTTCAAAAATTTTTTCTTTATTTTTAAATTTAATTTTTGTTATGAAAAAAATTTTCGAAGTTTTTTTCTCATTCTTTATATATACAGAATGAATGAAACTTGTGCGTAAGTCACTAGATCAAGTCACGGGCTCATCTTAAAATTTTTATTTTTCAAAGTTAATTGAATTGAGTTAAGAAATTCTTGTATTTATAAGTATATTTTAAAAATCCTCTTAGCAAGACTTCTACATATAAGATTCAACCTTTTCTTCAATTAGGTTTAACTGGAGTAAATTCTAAAAATAATTTTTGATATAAATTTATGAGAATAATTTAAATGGGCTCATTCTATTCCTGAAACGGGCTCATAATTATTTTGGACTCAATAATCGATTAATTATCGGATATTTAATTACTGCTTTGGACTCATCTATTAATTATTTTTGGCCTCTAAAATTACTAAATATGAGCTATAAAATGACTTAAACGGTAACAATTTTAATTTAATATTTATTTATTTTTAAATGAAATAAATAAATAAATTTTTTTAAATTTATATCTTTATTTTAAATTTGATATGAATGAAAAATAAATGAATTTAATTAAAAAAAAATTCTTGAGTCAACTCAAATGACTTAACTTTAACAAAAAATTATTAAGTCATTTACTTGACTAAAAAATGAATTAATTAAATTTTTGACTTGCGCACAAGTCTGATTATTTAAAGTGTCTTTTTGAATATATATAAAAAAAAATTATTTATTAAATTATCTTCTCGTTTATTTGCCAAACGTTTTCTTAATAAAAGAAAAGTTAACTTTAGCATCCGATTGAAGCCAGAATTGTTTTAGTTGAATTTTGTCATTTTTTGTTTTAATACTTAGAGTTCAATACTTTATTTTTCATTTTTTTTAATTTTCCAATATCAGAGCGCAATTGTAAAACTACATTCATAATTCTAAAAAATAGGAAATTTTAAGAAAACGCAGAAATGATTTTTATTATTTGAAAATTTCTTGTTAAAGATTAAATATTAGATTATTTTTCTTCTGCAATAATTTTGATCATATTTTAAGTAATAAAAATGTTACATGTTCTTATGTTTATACTTTCCGGATAGAGTATCATGCTTCCATAATCACAACTAAATTTTCTTCTTTGCTGGATCAATTCAACAATTAGAACCAAGTGTTTCTGCATTGGAACATTCTTTTCCAAATTTAAATTACTTAACTTACTTTCAAAATTTTTAAAATATACTTTTAAACCCAAATATTCCAGGCCACTGGTTTCGGTGTTGATGCTTTTGAGGATTTCATAAATTCCCGAGCTGGTTACATTGTTATAGCTAAGCTTAAAGAACAATAATTAAAAAACATTCTAAATATTGCTGAAAGTTCCACATTTAAAGACTTTAAAGTTGAATTGGCTTTTAGACCTTGTGATATGGCTTTTGCACCTTCAAAATTAATTCTGATATTCGTCAGATCAATCAATTTTAAATTTTTGTTTATTTTCAAACATTCTGCCATAGCAACAATACCATCGTATCCAAAATTACTATTGTATGATAAATAAATTTCTTCCACCGAATTATTTCCCTAGATAAAAAAAATTAATTAAATTAAAAAATAAACTGATGCTGATTCATTACCATAAGTCCGCGTGAAAGCACAACGGAGCCGTTTGACTTAAAATTATTCCATGATAATTCTATTATTTTCAACCAGTTTGAAGACACTTAAAATTTTAATATTTGAAAATTTAAAAAAATTCAAATAAAATTACTTAATGAAAATCCGATTGCTTTTGCTCCCTCTTCTTCTATACCTGTTGAATTAAGAGCTAAATGCTCAATTTGAACACTCTTTTACAAAATTATGGAAATAGAATTTCACTTTATATTTTTTAGATTAATTTACTGGCAGATATTTGGATAGATGTTCGACGCCTTTATTTCCAATTAAATTTCCAGATAAATTCAGGTATTTCAAACGACGGAAACTCAAATTTTCTAGTAAAACCCTCACACCGTATTCTGTTATTGAATTATTGCTTAAATTCTTTAAAAAAAATTTACTTAAAAAACAAAATGGCCTAAAACTTTTACCAAACTGTTTAGCTTGGTGCATAGACGGAACGGAATTGACAAGTATAAAATTCCTTCATCTTCAAGTTGATTGTCACTTAGATCTATCACTTGAATTATTGAAAAGTCTTGCTTTTAAAAGAATGAAATTTAGATTTGATCTTTATTCTTCTAAAAAAAAATAGAATACTTTAATCCTTTGAGAAAGTAAGTATGCACCATGGTAATTGAGATTTTTTCTCTTCATATTAATGATAGCTAAGTTGTTCGCTTGACTAACATCAATTTTTCGTCCGACCGCATCCGTATTCGATACGGAGCTCATTAAGTCATCGGTGTGCACAGATTCAGCTGTATTTGAAGATTTGTTCGATGGCTGTTGAGTTTTGGATTTAGGTTTTTTTATATCCATATTATTCGACATGATCAATAACGAGATTAATGTATATATTTTTTTTAAAATCATGTAATATTTTGATTTTAAATATTTTGTGATTTTTTTCAATATTTTGTAATCAAAAAAATCAACTTGAGATTTAAAAATAATTTTTTTTCCCCAATGATTAAATACATGAAAAAAGTATTCATTCTAGTATAATCTGTGCTTATTTCACATTTATTCTTCTAGTAATTGAAAAAATAATGGTCATAGATAAAATAAAAGGTTAAATTTACAGAAAAAAATAAATAAAATGTTTTTGACTAAAATTATTTTTTAATTTTGTTAGAGAATTTATTAGCTGAATCAAAAAAAAAAAATTTTAGAATCCCAGTTGAAAAACAAAAGATTTTCGAAAATATTCAGCAAATCTTCCAAACGCTAGTAAAGCTTTTAAAAAGTAACACACAAGCAAGCTCTTGGCGGATGATCTAAAAATAATAGCAAAGGTGGAATCCGAGGCGGATATGATTAGTCTTCAAGCTGTTTGGACGCAGTGGCCGAATGGTGTTGGACATGGTTGATGGAAGCAAACGAGAGCAAGATTAAGATAATGAATATCGGTAGCAACGAGCATATAACAAGAACCAGGTCTTATACGCTAAAAAAGAAGGATGGCTCACGCATTAAGCTTCAAAAAACCTCCGAAGAACGTGATTTGGGCATCATTCTTACGCCTCATTTAAAGTAAGCTCAAATCGCGTCAAAAGTCAATCAAGTTCTAGAAATGCTAAAAAATACATTCGTGTCTAGGGATGTGGAAATATGGGCCTCACTATTTCGCACCTACATTCGTCCGCATCTGGAGTTTTCAGTATCGGCTTGGAACCCGTATCTTAGAAGAGATATTGACACCCTTGAAAAAGTCTAGAGAAGAGTAACAAGAGTCCCCACTGCTTTGAAAGGCATGGAGTACGAAAGCAGACTTGAGCGGATGGGTCTTACATCTCTGGAGACAAGACAACAACGTGGTGACTTAATCCAACTTTTTAAATTCAACAAGAGCAAAGACAACATAACGTGGTACAACAAGCCTAATTGATCGGCTCCGAGAGACACGAAGAGAAGTCAACTAAGGGGTGAGATCGTGGCATCTTGTCAGCAAAGACACAACTTCTTCATCAATCGGATAGCAAATGTACGGAACGGACTACCAGACGAAGTAGTCGCAACTGAGACGGTAGACTCCTTTAAAATCAAATACGACCAACACCAATTGAGACAACCGCTTTGAGGGGCACCCCTGCGATTTATCTCGCATAGCGGTCTTTACAATAACTAATTTTAAATAATTTCATAAACAACTTAAAATTTTATTTTCTAATAAATTTATTAATAGAATATTTGTTCTTCGCTTTCTAATTTAATTTAAATTACCACTTTAAATTTAGTTTTTTTTATCAACTTTTTTAGCTCAATATGTAACGGGTGTTCAAAAAATCTCGGTACTTTTTTTAAATGAAACAAAAAATATGTTGCGGTTGACCAATCTCAATAAGATTTTACACAGGGGTACTTTGGGCTGTCTAGTATAAAAATACATGGTCAGCTTTCGAGTTTATGCCTTCCTGATATAGGCAGCCACATGACCTAGAACTTCCTCACACCCTCAAAATGTCCTCTAGCCTTTCGATTTGCAAAATTTATTTTTACATATTGTTGGACAGAAAATTGAATGAAGATTACAACGATATATAGATTATTTCTGTACAATGTTCTGTTCAAAAGTTGTGGTCAAAAAAACCTTAATATTACCTTAATTTCCAAGGAATGAAAAAAGGGGCAATTTCACTTTATTCGCAGTAACTTTTGAACGCAATAAGCTATCCACTTAAAATTTTAAACTTAAGTAGTAATGAGACGAAAATATAAAAAAAAATTTAAATCAGATTCATCTATATATCTCATCCCCTTTTAGACCTATTTTGGTCCAAAATTTTCATGATCTAATTTGAACTAAAAAAAATTAAAGGATAAAGGTTTTGGTTCAACTTATATTTTATTTTTTTTATTTAAATAAATAATTTGTATGTGAAATCCAGGACAGTTCCGAGCGGCTATAGCTCTCTTTTCAGCCCCCCTGTTAGGAAAATTTCGAGAAATCATATTTTGAAGTTGTTTAAAATAAGGTATCTTTAGGAGTTTGAAATATGGCATGGTTCGATGTCTCTTAGTTTGCAGTAAAATCAATTATTTCATTGGCAATTAATTTTTGATTACATCTTGATTTTAAAAATTTAATAAACAGGGCGATTGCTCTTTCATCGATTTTTTCGATTTTTAAAGACTTGTGGATAGTGTCTATACTCGTTTTAAATGGGAAAATTTTTATAATCCTGAGTATTTTGTTCTGGAAGATCTGAAGGTCTTTTTTGATTCTTTGGGTGCCACATTGCAGAATGATAAAACAATAATTAGTGTTGTAAATCAAATTGGCGATTTGAACAAATTACTCGAATTGTTTCGATTTAAATTTAAAATTAAATTTGGATTGAAGTTTAAACTCAAAAAATATTTAGATTCCAAGATTAACTTAAATAATTACAAATTCTATATAAATTATATTTTAATTAAAATTGCTTAAATAATTTGACTAATTTAAATTTTCGGATATAACTAAAACTACTAAAATTTTATGCTGATATCCCAATTCCATAACATGCTCTTTTTTCAAATGACCAAGCATATTGCTTAAGTAATTTGTATTACTATATTCAACTGTGTAATATCAGCATTTTTATTTAGTAAAATTTTCTAACTTTAATTGAATTATTGTGGAAAGAGATCTTTTAATGTATTGATTTTTGTTTATCGATCGAGTAGTATAAAATCTTGAGTTTGACTCACTTTTAAGAATATAAATTAGTTTTTATTAAAATAAAAAATAATATTTATATATTGTTTTAGAAAGACCTTGAGCAAAAAAAATAATAATTGGAAAAACAAAAAAAATGGAAAAAACTTTATTTTTAGAATTTATTTGTTTATTACGTTTTAGATTTAATACATTTATCATAAAAACCACCAAACTAAATTTAAATTTTCGTTTTGATGTTCAAATAAAAGCTTAATAATTTGACTTTTTTAAATTCTAAATTTAATTGAATTATGATTCAAATTTGAATTTAAATTTAATTATTATTCTGGGTTTAAATTAAAACTCAAATAAAAAATTTGTTTAAATTCAAACTCAAACTTAAAAATTAATTTAATTATTTAAAAGTAAATTCAAATGCTATTTATTTACAACACTAACAATAATCAAAAACAGGCCTTATTAAGGATTTGTAAAGAGTCTAGTTTAAAGCAATTGACTTCCTCCATTTAAATCCTTTAATTTTTCGAAGGATCTTGACTTTTGGCGGGACCTTTTTAACAATTTCGTTGAAATGAGAATTGTATTTTAGCTTTGGATCAAGCTTAATGCCAAGAAAGGTCGGGGCAGGTTTGAGAGCACTTTCTTGGTTTTCAATTTTTAATTTTATTGAGTACTTGCTGTGGTAGTTACTTCTCTGTTCTACTGAAGTCAAGACTGAATACCTTGTTTAGACTTATTTATTTTAAAACCCCATTTTTTACAGAATTCGACTATATTGTCGCTTTTTGTAGTAATTTCTTGATTTTGCTTTGATTTTGGCATGTATCCGGGGTTATATAAAATATGTACCTGAATAGAAATCAAATTTTAATCTCCGATACATTATGTATTCTGGGATTCAAAAATTTGTGAATTTTGTGAATCAAAAAATACATATAAGATCTTCATCACAAGCTTTATTTTCTACTTGCTTATTCATCTTGAAATTGGATAATAAAAATGCAAAATATATTTTTAAAATTTTTCAAAGATTGAAATTTTTATGATATCTATATGTGAATAGTATTTTTTGTCTCTTGTGAATTATTGCTTTTGAATTGTTGTTTAGTCAAAAAAAGAATTTTGTTTCGGTTTTAAAAAGGTTTTTAGCATATGATTTCTAAAAGAAAGAATTTTATCATTTTAATATATAGATAAAAAAGAAAATTGTTTTCAAAAAAAACAATTTATTTTATATAAAAATATTTATTTTTTCTCGATATAGCGAAAAGTAAATAGTTTCCATTCTTTCTATTTTGAAATTTAAAATTTTGAAAAAAAAAAGTTTTTACAGGAAGCACAAGTAATTTTATTCTTTCCGTTTTCATTGCAGAGATTTGGGATTTTTCTTTTGATCTTTTTGAGACTTGTTTTTTCTCTAATTTAAATTGTTTTGATAATAGGGTTGAGTATCTAAACATTATGCTAGTCGAAAATAAATTTTGAAGAATTTTAAACAACTAGATAAAATCTTATAAGATAAATTTATTATTCAACACATTTATGTAATAACAAAAGTTTAAAGTACAGATATATAAAAATAGAGTTTTTTAAAGTCGACCCTTCTGAAGAAATGAGTAAACGTTGCTGATGAATATTTGAAAATATTAATTGAATCAATGTCAAAAATTATTTGTGCTTGTTATTATGTAAAAGGTGATCATTTTAAATACTAAAAATAAGCATGCGTCTGATCTTTAGTACAACTATTTTTTTCAATCATTATATCAAGCTATTTTTTTTTCTGTCAACTTTTTTTGAATTTTTATTTAATTAATAGTGAAAATTAAAAAATCAAAATACAGACATTTTTATTTCCCATTAATTCAAGGCGTAAAATTTCGCTTGTAGTAAATTTATTACTTCAAGTAGCAAATATATTTATGTAAATAGCTGATCATAAAAAAGCTAATTTATTTTTATTTGCCGTTGTTCTAGTACTATTTGAAACATAATTTATATGAGTTCTACTATTGAAAATTTTATAAATTTTAATACAATCAAATCCTAAAATTAAACAAAATTTGAAAAAGATTCAAAACTTAGAATCTCAATCCGAATCAAACTAGATTTTCGCTACAGTTTTTAATGACTGTAAACGATACTGAAGACAAAATAGAAGAAGCGATTTTGAAAAAGCGAATAGTAAATACGCATATTTACTGGGAATGCAAATTTACTATAACATATATATTTCTATTGTGAAAGGTAGTTTGTAATAAGAAACACTGTTATTTTTGCATCTAATTAATAGATGCAATCTATTAAATGATTTAATATTAAATGATTTAATATTAAATGATATTTGATACGAAAAGTAATATGAAAAGTAAACGGTTTGAAATGAGTTTGAAGGTGGCTGAGAACAAACAAAATAAAAAATGAACAAGAAGCTATCTAAGAATTTAAAAAGATTAAATTAAATTCAATTTAAATTAATTTTTTAATTTATTAAAGTTATTTAAGTTATTTAAAAAATGTAAAAATAAGTTATCTAAAAATAGCTTATTTAAAAAAATTGACAATTGGCTGTTAAAGTGGGGCGTCTACGTGCGCCACTACTTGGAGACTCAATTCTCCCACAGCATTATATTGTAACAATTTTAATTTATTAAAAAATATGACCCGAATTTCATGGAATATTTATCCTGGTTTTAGATATTGTTATCTAGAGTACTCTTAAAATGTCTTATTATATGACTTTTACTTTAATGCTTTTTATGTTTATGTTACTATACAAATTTTATGTTTTTATTTTTTGAAAATCTTTTCCAAATTCTTAGTTTTACATGATCAGAAAATGTTCGTTATAACTATATTATTTATGAACAATTAAAAAGTGCTCTTGAATTATTGAGAATACTAGAAAATTTAATAGTAATAAGCTACGGCAAGCAGACTTGCGAAGATTTCTTACTTGGAAATGGTAGCTAGATGCATAGAAATCTAGTTACATATATAAAGACACTAATTTCATATTTGTCTTTTTCATATAATAGTTATCTATTTCATAAAAAGAAACAATTTTTTTCAGTATTCTCAAACTATTCTAAAATTTTTTTAAAAGCATTCATAAAAATTAGGATATAAACCTATATTCAAAATTATGATAATTATTCTTTAACACATATCTATAACATATTTGGTGAAGTATAAATAAACATTAAATAAATATAAAAATAAAATAAGAAAATTAAATTTAGCAAAAAGAAATTAATTAACAAATTTAATAACCTAATGAACCTGAAATTATTTTTTTTCTCTCATATAATTAAAAAGCACTTGGGAAAAGACATGTCATTTTCCAAAATATTAATTGAAAATTAAAATTATGGTTTGATTTTATAAAAAAAAAATTCAAAAATAAAGGGTCATCTAATTTTTTCACATTAATTTAATTTTGAAAACGGAAAATTTTATAGTGATGCATGAACATCTATTTTTAAAAAATTCTGGCCAAAATTTAAATTTTAAAAAGCTTAGTATTCTGATTTATTAGATTTTACAAAATTAAAATTCAAATAAAAGTCACCAAAACCAATCCAGATACCCCCTATTTCTATTTGGTTAATTACTAAATTACTAAACCTCAAATTTCAAACATTTTTGAAAAAAAGGAAGATAAGTGATTTTAAAATTGTTAGAAAAATGTTTATTTATCATCATATCTAAATTATATATTAAATTTTTTTAATTTTTAATATTTTTTTAATATTTATCATCTATTACACATGAACAAAATTCGGCAAATTCAAGTTTGAGATCAAGATCAAAAGATCAAAATATAAATTGTAATATTTTTTTTAATAATAGAGAAAAAATAAATTTTTTCAAAAGCAATTACTATGTCATGTCAAGTTTATTTTCATATTTAAAATTTTAAAATGTCCCTTTTTATTGAACTTTAATAGGTTTAAATATTTTAATTGTTTTTAATGAAAATTTACTTTTAAAGACAAAAAAATTAACTGTTTTAAAATTTAAAATGTATTAAAGTATAAAAATGAAATTATTTCAGTTTGAATGAATGGATTTAAAAGTCTTAAATTTGAATTTGTGAATTAACTTAACCTGAATTATTTAAATTATTGATTGTTTTTGTTAAATAAATTAGAGATCAATCATTTTGATGTTAATTTGATAATGAATTATTACTAGACATAACATGTCTAGTAATGTTTAGTATTTATTTAAAATCTTAAAAATTATTAAAATCATTAGATTAATTAAGTTTTAAAATTTTAAATGGTCATTTTGATTTTAAAATTTGATCTGAAGCTTCAATTTGCCCAAAATTCTGGTCATCAAAATTATTCAAAATTATCACCTTAAAATTATTCAAATTTCTTTACATTTTCATAACTAGATTAGATCAGAAATTCGAATTTCTCTTATCTTGATTTTTCTTTTTTAAAATTTTTTTAGCCTTCGTTCAAAAATATTTTATTTAATTGATTTTCTAAAACAAATTACAATTTGACCGTCACCATCTCTTGATATGGAAATAATCAAATTTCACTCTGAATAGATCGATGTTCACTGTATATTTGATTATTTTTTTTTAAACTAATAAATTCTATCGACTATTTTCAATGAATGTAACAATTCAATTTGGATCACAAAATCATTTGCATCACCTAAATTAAATCAATTATTTTGACAACTTGAAATACATTTTTTTTAAACTTTTATCTAATTGTAACCTTTAAATGTTGGCGTCAGCCATTTAAAAAAAAACTCAATATTTTTATGCTAAATTAATCTTTATTTTAGCTGAATTAATTGGGAAATATGTTTACCAAGTTACATTGGAAAAGATTTTTTTGTATAATAACTTTGATTTTAATTGAAATTCCAATCAACAAAAATTTAGCTGAAAAACATTTAAATTAAATTTCAGATGAAGCTTGTGTTTTCAACGTAGTACTCATCTTGATATAAATAAGGCTCAAGTCATCTTCTCTACTCATCAGAAAAAAAAAATCCCTATTTATCTATATCCATTAGATCTATTGTAATAAGATGAGCTTTGAATATCAAGAAAGAGCACTCAGTGGTGCCGGCTATTTGAGTGAAATTGAACAAGCTATTTTGAGGTCATCTGATCCAATTTCTGTGAATGAATCAGAGGAAATAACTGTCAATGGTCAACGTGGTATTTGGGCCAATAAAGCCGAAGTAGTCAACTGGAGAGGCACTATTCCAATCACTCAATATTTAATCAATGAAGACTCAAACCCTGAATTGATCACCAAACGAACTGTTCAACAATTGGAATACATTCAAGAATTGGCCATTAGATACTTGAGACCACCAACTCCACCAGCTCCAGGTGAAATAATCATCCAACAACAACCAAACACTTTGACCCCTCCAGCTCCACCGCTAATTATCCGTCAACAGCCAGCTAGACCAGCTACTCCAGAACCGCTAGTTGTTCGTGAAGCTCCACCACAACCACCTGCCCAAGTTGGACGTAAGTGTTTTCAACAACAACAAAAAAAATAAATTTTAACATGTCTTTATTAAATTTATTTATTTATTCTGAATAAAACAGGAAAAGTGGTAACTATTTCTGGCAAACGCATTCCACCACCACCAAGAAAAGTAGTGATTGAAAGACTTGCTCCTCTTCCAGCTAAACCACAATCAGTGATCATTGAAAGATGGTTGCCATACTCAGAAGTTAAACGAAGAGTCATATTCCAAAAGCCGGCTGAAGCCGATCCAGTTGTTGTTAAGCCAAGAAATGTAATTGTTCAATGGGAAGCTCCACAAGTAGTGGTTAGAAAAGAAACAAAATATTTAGGCGTGATTAGAGCTAATCCAGCCGAATATGTATCAAGATACGGTGCCAGCTTGAAACAATCAGGTGAACTACCATCATTTGTAACAGACATCAAAACTCCAGATGGTCTTGTGTTGGCTGCCAACTACAGATACAACAGCTTGTATGAATTGGAAGGAGATGTGCAAGCATTGAGATTGATCGATTTGGACCGTGAAGGTTTGGCTGAATACAGATCATATTTGCAAAGATTGGGAATTGTAGGAGGAAATGCCAGTCCAGCATTGTCCTATTCATCAGCTCCAGTATCGCTAAGCTCAATTTTGGCTCTTGCTGACGAGCTTTTGACCAATTTGAACAAGAATCCAGAAAATAGAGTCCCGATATCGGATGCTGAATCTGCCCTATTTAAACTTACTGACAGACTTGGAAGAAACTTTAATCAAAGTGATGTAGGTGGTTTCTTCTCGAAATTAGATTCGAACAGAGACGGCTACGTCGATTTTGATGAATTCAAAAAAGCGTTTTTAAGCATTTATTGAATTTAAATGCTTAGCTTTTTTTCAAACATTTAAATAGTTTAGTTTATTTTTTTATTAAATTTAAAATAAATTTTTTTAGCGCTAATTTTTCTGTTTTTAATTTACGAATATCACCTTTAGTGGGGTTAAAATTAGTTAACTTCTCCAAGACTAAGTAATTGGGCCTTTCTTATTCGTCATTAGAATAAGTTTCAGCTTATTTGGCAAAAGCGAATTTGGTTGTGATACCCCAAATATTGAATATAATACTTCAAATGTTTAAGTTTTTACCCCAAATTTTTAAAAAATAACCCCAAATGCTAAATAGAATACCCCAAAAATAACAATTATACATAATAAAAATAATTATCAACTTTTCAATTAAAATATAAACAAATTTGTAACTTTGATCCTATTTTTATTAAAAGAAGAACAAATATTTAAAAAAAAACCTTGATTGATAAGTTTGACACTTAATTTTTCTGGCATGATATAAGATGTAAATCAAAACATTTTACTTTATTTTACTTGATTTGAACTAATCGAAAGCAAAAAAAAAAATAAAAAAATAAATTATAAATATTGAAATTAAAAAATCAAATAATCTAGCATTTTAAATTAGACTTTTTCTTTTAATTTTTTCATACTAACTTTTTGTGTCTCTTTATTTCAACATAACTTTAACTGATTATATTTTAATTTTAATTTTTTTTTTTTTTATATATATTTTTATTCTGAAGGAGCACTAGCTCCACACAGATAAGCAAATAGATAAAATAAATAACTGTTATAAAAAAAAGGCTTGTATTTAATGTTGCACTATAAATTAATCAGAAGTTGCACTTTTTTTAATACCAAACTGCACTATATTATTTCCAAAAAGTACTACATTATTTTATGTGCACTGAAATATTCGGTTTTTTACCTAAATAATTCAAATCAGAACTTTTATATTTCAAAACTTTACTATATAAATCACCTGGCACTTAAATAATTTTTGATTTTTACTAAAATAATTTCTGAGTTGCATTAAAATAATTTGTAATTTGAACTAAAATAATTTTTGAGTTACACTAAAATAATTTTAAATATTAATTTAGACTTTATATTTATTTTTATTTTCAAAAAAGCTTATTTTATTTTATTTTCCGTCCCTTTTATAAATTCCTTGCGGCTACTCATTTAGAAATTAAAACAATTAAGAGCTAGTTACTCAAAGATAGATCATCATGGCATGGCAAGGTTCCAGAAATTCAAAACTTAAGTGCTATCTGAATTTCTAATTTTTGACTTAAAATTCGTAAACTACGTCCTTTGAAACCCTAGTTTTCATTTTTTTTATGGGACAAAAAAAAAAATTTTATATCCAGGTGTCTAAAAAGAACTAACCCTTTAAAAAGTTGTAGATCTTTCAGACTCAATTACTCAAAGATAAAATAAAAATCTTTTTTAAAATTATACCGTATACCCTTGCGCGGTATTGCATGCACTTAAAATCAATTTTGAGTTTAACTGCATGCAATACCGCGCAAGGGTATACGGTATATATTCTGAAAGAGCATAAAATTTTTATTATTATGCCACCAAAGTCTAAATTTGTCCGTTCTCGCATTAGTAATTTTTTCAATCATCTCAACCTACTAAACATTGAATAAGTGTCTTGATTTAAAGTGTTTTAAGGTAGATTATTTTTATTTAGTTATTTTAAAATTAGAAATAAATTTAAAAATTAAAAGACTGTTTAACATCTCTTTTAGTAATAAAAATTCAACTAATTGAGATATAAGGGAAATATCTATTGTGATCATCCTTCTTGAAAAAAAACTTCACAGTCAATTCCTCTGTTTCAGACTCTGATAAAAATAAAGATTTTTGATAATTATTATTATTATTATTCTTATGTATGTATTACTATATTTTTTTTCTCTCCAAAATTAAATCACATATTTGTAATTATAATTTGTATTTTTTTATGTTTAAAAAAAATAAAGTTTTCGAAAAAAATAGTGCTTGTTGTATATATTTATCTAAAAATGAATTAAAATAGTTCAGGTCCAAAATTATTTTAGTGCTTTTTAAACATTAATTTAGTGCTTAGTAAAGATTATTTTAGTGCAAAATAAAAATTATATTAGTGCTTATTAAAGAATATTAGTGTAAGAATGTTATTTATAGTTCAGCCTTGATTAATATAGTGCATGTAAATATTATAGTGCAACTTGTGATTATTTTTAGTGCAGAATGTATTTGATGCCTAAAAAAAAAAAGAATTACTAGTCTAAACAATTAAGCACCAAATTAATAAACAAATACATACTTAATAAAAAAAAGTTTTTTTTAGAAAAAAGACTTAGCTGACAGAAAAATTAAGTGTCAAACTTATCAATCAAGGTTTTAAGAAAGACTGAATAAAAATTAATTTACTTGCCTTTAAATTTTTATGAAATTCATCAATTTGGTAATGGTCAAAATAAGGTGATTTAATGCATTTATGCCCACTAATACAAGTTTCCCATGCTATTGTTTTTATCCCATCGATAGTTAATTCTTTGTCGAATAGATAACTTAGGTTGTTTTTAAATACTAATATCCAGGTTTTTTTGAGACTGGAACAGAGAAATCGACATCAGTGACGAAAGGTGTTCAGGCTCCAATTCTAACATTAGGCTCTCGAAGATGGCTGGTGATGTTCTGATTTTTTGATTAAAATAGAAAAGCCAAAGCTAGCTACTAAAGACTTTTTAATTGATTAAATTTTCTTTTTATAAAACATTTTTATTGTACATATTAATATTTTCATCAAATAATATGGTTATTTTTTCATTTATTACATGTCGTTTTCAATAAATCATTGGTGCTTTCCGACAAAAAAACTCCTAAAGTGATTAAAGTACATGTTGATTCAATATAAATACTGATAAAAAAACTTCAAAATAACTTAGAAATTACTGGCAAATTAAAAATTAATAAAAAGCTAAACAAAATTCTTCTTTGATTAAATCACAATTCAAAAGCAATTTTTAAAATTTTATACCCCACCAAAGCCAAAAAAACTATCCACTTAAAGATTTCATTAAAATTTCAATCTTTGAAAAATTTTAAAAATATATTTTGCATTTTTATTATCCAATTTCAAGATGAATAAGCAAGTAGAAAATGAAGCTTGTGATGAAGATCTTTTATGTATTCATTGTGGTAAGATATTTCAGTCCGTACCCATTACATTGTTTCCATGTGGATGGGTAATTTGTAGTCACCATTTCGGAGATCCTATGAAAACGTTTAATTGTTATATGTGTTCAGAAAAGCACTTGGTTAATGTTGATCAATGTATAAAAACAAAAAATTTAGAATTTAAGTATTTAAAATACAAAGTTAATGAGTCTTTAAAAAAATTTGAAGAGGAAATAAACGAGTTGGATCAAATAAAAAAAGACCCGGTAAACTATTTAGATGATGTTTTTGTAAAGTTAATTAATAAAATCGACTTACAACGAGAAATGGCTAAAAAACAGATTGATTCTTATTTTGACAAGCTCTATGGAACAATAAATATGACCAGAAAAAATTTTGAATCAGCAATTGCCAAAAATAATGAATTAAAATATTTTAGCACTGAAAAAATGAGCCAAGACAAGGATTTGTTCAAAGAGGAATTGTCAAGCATGAAAGACGCCAAAAATAGTTATTTATCCTTAGTTGATTTAAGAAGCAAAATTAAACAAAAGAGAGAATCTATCAAAACTGTTGTGAATAGTTTGACTGAAAATAAATCATTTGAAATAGAAACTGATTCTTTTTATTTGGTTGATTTTAGTAAATTTGGAAAGATTGAAACCAAAGTAATAAAAAATATTTATTTTTTCAAATTCATTAATATTTTTTTTAATTTTAGCCCATTAAAATTGAAATTGACTTGGACCGAAAAAATGAAATATTCATTTTTAACCTTGGAAGTGGTGTGATCGGAACCACTCTTCAGGCTTCAAAATTTGAAACAGCAGCGAAAATTTTTGATGCCCTGAAATTAAAAGAAAATATTTAAGCTTGATGTTTATACTATAAATTTCTTTCTAAATCATTTTATGTAAAATTACATTCAAAAAATTCAATTTTGTTTTTTTTTTTCATTCATAAGAAAATATTTAAATAATTTTCTTTGTTAATTTTCATCAAAATGTTAATATCTTTTTTTTTCTTAGGAATTAAATTTTAAATTAAGATATGTTCATGAATCCATTTTTTTAAATCTAAATTTATTAGAAATTCAACATTTTTTTTATTTAATATTAATGTTTTAAGGAATTCAATAAACTTTGAATATTGTTTATTTAAAAATGTTTTTAATTTCTCGATTTTTCTCGTTGGACAGACGAAAATTGATTACTTAATTAGCAATTCTCACTAAAAGATTCATTCTTCAATTGAAAGCTAAAAAATAGAAGCAAAATCTTTGTTTAAATTGAGTATTCAAATACTACTGCCAGATTTGCAAGAATAATTCATTATTTAAAAAAAATTAAAGAAAAAATTAGATAACTAGAAAGAAAATATTAACAACAAAAAATATAAATCTATTGAGAAAATTGATAGGAGTTTAAATCTATCTAATGAAAGCAAAGTGATCAATTTAAATCATTTAAAATAAGATAATTATGTAAATGATCTGAGTTTTTGAAAATTTACAGTTCAAAATATAAAACAAATAAAGAATATTTTAAAAGAGCCAGACAATAAAAAAATTTTTAAAAGTTTTTTTATTAAAAAATAAATCAAATAAGTAGAATGTTACATTTTCAATAGAAACAATAAGTAAAACAATTACAAGTTTTTATAAAAAATGTGTGGCAAGCACCAAATGAGTATATAAAAGTCCATAATTATTATTTATAGCCATTAATGATTCACTTTATTTCTATTAATTATTTGATGGCAGAAAGTAAGTAGGGCTTTAACTTAGAATAAGAAAAAGTCATGGAATATTTTGATATTTTTTTAATTGTGAAGAACTGGCCTTGTGATCGTTTTGATTACAACGGAGGATTCGTGATTTTAAGAGTACAAAAAGAATGGATTTAAACTTGTTTTATTAGAATTACATCCTTTTTCAACAACCCAAAAACAACACAAAATCAAGCAATTCTAATTAATATTAAACTAATATTCTTTCCTAGCCACAGAAACAATTTACTGAGTAGCTTTTAGACAATCTTAATTGTCTAACTTTTAATGATTCATTTTCATGGCGACAAACGCCGACAATACAGTGGTTCTTGCTTAAGTGACATACTGTTCGTGAAAAAGGAATGGAATGGAGATGCATTGTTAAGAAAACATTACGATTCCATTCCACTACAATTCTGTCCGTTCGGTTCCAATTGCACTGCATTACATATATTTTATTCCGTCCATTCCATAATTCGCATTCAGTCAGTTCTAATCCGTTCCATTTCATTCTAGATATGTATTTGATTCGACTTTTGGGAGAAACATATCCTAAAATTTAAGTTAATAGATGAAAAATCAAAAAAAATATTTCTTGATAATTTTAAATTTTATGATAATATAGTAAAATTTTTTACTGACATTTTTCAATTGACAAAAAAAATTTTTAGAGGTTTCATCTTTTTAATTATAATCTAGGTTTTTTTTTCCAAAAATTCGAATCAAATACATTTTTATTTTTAAATTTGAAAAAAAATACTTTTTTAAAAAAAAGTTTAAGTCTTTGGCTCGGACTTATTTTTAATTTAAAAAACCGAGCAGCGTGAATTTTTTGTCGTTCCAGGTAGTTATTGTGGCGGTCTAATTAAAGTCAAAGTTATTAAAATTTTAAGTCCAAGTCCGGACTCTACCGTAATTCCGTGTTGGGGGACGCGTGCATTAATACCCAAAGTCATGTGTGAAGTGCATGCACAGACATTAACCCCTTCCATGTTAAAAAAATACTTTTAAAGGTTCGACGCACTACATGTGCAACTTTGGGTATTAACGTGTGATACTAATAAAAAAACCAAGTTTAAATGTCGAGTTAATAATCAAAAAATCTTTTTTAGAACAACACTTTAATTTGAAATTTTCTGAAATATTAAAAAAACAATTTTGCATATTTCAACTTTTAGTGCGACCATTCAAACAAAATTATGAAAATGTTTTTTAATATTAAAAATTATTTTTTTTATGCTTATCTAGTTATAGATGCAGCTTTTTTTTTTAAAGATTTAAAAAATCATTCGATATTTCATAGAATATAAATATTAAAATAATATGACAAAGTCTTGAATTAATTATAAGAGCGGCGTTTAAAGACAATATTAAAATAAAAAATTGTAAAAATGCACTGAAATTTAAATGCCCATTTAAAATGTTTTGATCGCATTTGAGAAATGAAATTTGATCAAAAATTTTACTATGCCATAAAATTCATTGGCTCAGACTTTTGAAAAAAAAAGACTTGAATTTGCCATGAGACTTGTGACTTTAAAATAACTCTGATATAAATTATAAATAATTATACATAAAATTATTTTTATCAATTTTAATATTAAAGTCTTAAATTTAATTGATATACATTTTTGATCAGTATTTTTTTATAAATCAGTATAAGAAGGAAGTTAATGAGTATTTTAATTATTTTGTTTAATAATAAAAATATTGATTATGTTTGAAGCTTACAAAACCACCACCTGCTGCCAAAGATGTGCCCATTGATGAAAAGAGTCAAAGAAGATCAAAGCTTGCAACAAAAGTCCTTTTAACTGATTAAATTTCTTTTTAATAAAACATTTTATTACTGAACAATAATATTTTCATCAAATATACTGGTAATTTTTTCATTTATTACATGTAAATTTCCAATTAATTACTGGTACTTTACAACAAAAAAACTGCTCAAACGATTAAAATAATACCAATTCAATTTAAATTCTGATCTGATCAAAAAACTTAGAAAATAATGGTAAATTAAAAATTAATAAAAAAGCTAAACAAAATTCTTTTTTGATTAAATCACAATTCAAAATGAAGTTTTAAAATTTTATACTCCACCAAAGCCAAAAAAATACTATTCACTTAAAGATCTTTGAAAAATCTTTGAAAAATTTTAAAAATATGTTTTGCATTTTTATTATCCAATTTCAAGATGAATAAGCAAGTAGAAAATAAAGCTTGTGATGAAGATCTTATATGTATTCATTGTGGTAAGATATTTCAGTCCGTACCCATTACATTGTTTCCATGTGGATGGGTAATTTGTAGTCACCATTTCGGAGATCCTATGAAAACGTTTAATTGTTATATGTGTTCAGAAAAGCACTTGGTTAATGTTGATCAATGTATAAAAACAAAAAATTTAGAATTTAAGTATCTAAAATACAAAGTAAATGAGTCTTTAAACGAATTTGAAGAGGAAATAAACGAGTTGGATCAAATAAAAAAAGACCCGGTAAACTATTTAGATGATGTTTTTGTAAAGTTAATTAATAAAATCGACTTACAACGAGAAATGGCTAAAAAACAGATTGATTCTTATTTTGACAAGCTCTATGGAACAATAAATATGACCAGAAAAAATTTTGAATCAGCAATTGATAAAAATAATGAATTCAAATATTTTAGCACTGAAAAAATGAGCCAAGACAAGGATTTATTTAAAGAGGAATTGTCAAGCATTAAAGATGCCAAAAATAGTTATTTGTCCATAGTTGATTTAAGAAGCAAAATTAAACAAAAGAGAGAATCTATCAAAACTGTTGTGAATAGTTTGACTGAAAATAAATCATTTGAAATAGAAACTGATTCTTTTTATTTGGTTGATTTTAGTAAATTTGGAAAGATTGAAACCAAAGTAATAAAAAATATTTATTTTTTCAAATTCATTAATATTTTTTTTAATTTTAGCCCATTAAAATTGAAATTGACTTGGACCGAAAAAATGAATTTAAAGATTTTAACCTTGGAAATCATGTGATCGGATCCAATCCCCTGTCTCCAAAATTTATACCAACAACAAAAATGCTTAACTCTCCGCTTTTTAAACCAAAATAAAATATTTAGGTTTGATTAAATTACTTTGAAATTTCTTTTCAAATGATTTTATGTAAAAAAAAAATAATAAAAATACTGGCAAGAAATTGTTTATTATTTGTTGTATTCATCTATAAGAAAAAGATTATGATTAAATAATTTTCATTATTTAAAATGGAGAAAATTGTTGACATCTATTTTTTTCTCATAAGAATAAAATTACATATTAAGATATGTATTCATGAATCCATTTTTTTTTAATTTTACTTTATTAGAAATACAACTTTTTTTAATATTGCCTAAATTTTTTTAAAATTTCAATAAACTTTGAATAATGTTAATTTAAAAATGTTTTTGATTCCTGGATTTTCTCCAGTTAATTTTTTTTATTATCTTTTTATTTATTTATTTAAAGCCCCATGGGCAGAATAATATCTCTAGAAATTAGAGAATAAAATAAAATTTAAAATTAAAAGAAATAAAATTATGGTAAAAAAGGGTTATGTCTAAAACAAACACCCATCAAGATTGCGAAAAAACAACACCGAGTGTAAATCACCAAAATTTTTATAAAAGTGAAATTTTTTTCTGATACATTTATTCCTAATTATCTGAATTTAATTATACACCCATTTTCATCAAAAAAAAAATTGTCATCACCTTTAAATTTCGAATGAAAAAAAAACAACCCAAAACACCATAAAAGACCCTCATAACTTTCCAGATACACCCCAAAACTGATTATATTTTTGAATAGAGCATAAAAATATCTCCTAGAAAATATATTTTTTATAAATTAAATAATTTGTTTTTGCCATTAAAAATCGAATAAACAACTTTTTTGCCTCTTCGACAATACACCTTGATTTTTTTGCCTTTTTAAATTTTTTTCCACAATATGAAATAATAATTTATTGAAATAATTAATAAAGTTATTGATCCCGAGGAATCTGAAACTAAAATCAGTTTGTTCTATCTGAATTAGTATTTAAAGTAAAATTAGTGTTTTTTTTTAAATTTTGTTAAATGTTTATAAATTCTTTACAATGGTCTTCTAAAGTAAATCGAATAAAAGAAAATCGAATATAATGTCAATAACACTGTCAGATTTGGAAAATCATAGAAAATCAAAAAACAAATTAGATAACTAGAATAAAAATATTAATAATAAAAAATATAAATCTATTGAGAAAATTTATGGGAGTTAAAATTTATCTAATTGTTATGCCTAGCAACCCATCTAGTTTTTATATAATGAAAGTAAAGTGATCAATTAAAGTCATTAGAAACAGAATAATTATGTAAATGGTGATAGTTTTTTCTTAATTTTTAAAATTTCTCTTAACATTTTAATATAAAATTATTTTTTTTGAAATTCAAACCATCTTTTAAATTTAAATAACTCTAGCATTTTCAGTTGTTAATGGCTAAAAAATCGGCTGATATCTATTTTTTTAGCATTTTTTATATTTTAATCTTGACTAATTTTATTTTGTTTTTGGCATGGATAAACGTTTCAAAAAGGAAGAATAATTACTGAATAATTTTTTTGGCTTTCTAGTAATCTTTAGTTTGGTCTATGGCCTTAACAAGTTATTCTAATCCTTAATATGGTCATTCAAATATTTATTTATTTACAAATAGCCATTTAGGCCGGCTGCTTGGTCGTACGCTCCCCTTTCAGCAAGATAAGCGCTTTACAGAGAAAAAAAACTTGATTTACAAATTATAAAAATTTTAATAATTAAAAAATTTTTAAATGAAGGTTTAAAAAAAAATATATAAAAAAATATATTTATATATATAAAAAAAGAAGAAATTTGTTTAGTTGAGACTTTTTTGAATAGATTTAATCGATGAATTGTTGTTTGAGTTAACAATTTCCTTAATGTCTTCATCAATTGTAGTTGAGCGATTTAAATAGTTTATTGTACGGTTTTGAAGTCTTTGTTCGATTGTCGATATATCTGCGATTGCATGGAGTATGTTGTAACTTGTATTTCGATTGACTTTAAATATAATTTTGGGTGCTTTGTTTTGTATAATTTGAACTTTTTTTTTTGATTTTTTTTCGAGTTATATGATACGGTATCATATTATATTGAATTATTGATTGAATTGTAAGTTTGTAGATGGTAATTAGTGTTTTTGACTTCAGACAGTAGTGTTTCGGGCTAAGTATTTTAAGCAAGTTTAATTTATTGCTACATTTCCTGATTATTTATGTGAAATGGGTTTCAAAATTTAGACCAGGATCAAAGTTAATGCCTAAGATTTTCGCTTGTCTTACTTTTTCAATTTTTTGGTTGTTTATTTCTAAATTTAAATTCGACGAAAGCTCAAACGATATTCTTTTGTAGTTGTTGGCGATCAACATGTATTTTGTTTTGTGAACATTTAGTTTTAAACCCTATTTTTGTGGGTTGTCCCTAAAACGCGGAAAATAAAACGCGGAAAACCGAAATTCCGCTAAAGAAATCCGCTAATTATGACCCTAAAAAGCGGAATTTCCGCTGTTTAGGGATCAAGACAAAAAAAACGGAAAAAATCAGACAAAACGCGGAAAATTTGCGGAAAGACTATTTTTCAACCCTCATTTAAAATTTTCTGAAATAATGAGTAATAATATTTGACATTAAATAAAAAACAAAGTTGTTTTTTTTTTAATTTTTGCAAAAAATCAAACAAAAAAATTTTACAATTTGAATTTTTGAGAAAAATAAAATAAAATATTAAGCAAATTTTACACTTGAAATAATTTGAATTAAAATGAATTTATATTCAACTGAGCACCAAAAGCTCAACTTTGCTTACGTACAAGAAATTTTGTCCAAATTTAATCATAAAGAAACACCATATGTCGATTTTATAAAAGACCCAAGACTAGGTATTAAGGCTTTAGATTTAATATGTTGTTAGGTTTAATTTTAATTCTGAAGTATAATTTTTCAGGTAATGTTGTAATTTTTTGGACCGATGATACGCAAAAAAAACGTGACTGGGTTGTTGATGGCTTGAAATTGCGTAACCAGGGAGCAAATAAACCTTTTCCTGCCAACGATCCGGTTCTTTTCAAGAGCTATTACCATTTGATTGACAAAGATGAATTAGTATCAAAAGAGTTTACAATAGAATCGTTTTACCTGAAAGGACAAGATCTACCAGTGTTAATTCATTATATGGGTATAAACGACTCTGATGTTGAAATTGAATCTGGTCCACATGGAAATATTAATATTATAACAAAAAGAAAGTTCTCAAAACTTCATGCGTACGTTGCCTTCTGTTATGAAAGAACTTAAAGAACAAGTATCTCAAAAAGCTCCATCTACAGTCTACAAGTCAACTTCTAAAAAGAAAGGACACCGGGACCTAAAGTAGTGCCAAAATTTACGTTATGTAAGCAATTTTGATATTGAACAAAATAAAAATTAAAAATATTTTAAACAATTTTTAATATATTTAGGCAGTTAATCGACTTAAACGATTCACGTATGATGAGATCGCCAACATACATTTAATGCATGTCTCCTTGGGTTTTCCAAATTTAATTTTGACTGCCCCTGATGTTAGAATTGATGTAATTATTGGAATGGACGATGAACTTAAACGTGATCTAAAAAAGACACTAGACATATTTGATTCGGATAATCGTGTTTGTTTCCAGTTCGATACGACCTTCAATTTGACGGGATTTTATGTATCGATTCTGTTATTTATACACCCTATTCTTGTTCTCCACAACACTGAAAAGTCACCACCTATTCCAGTTGCGTATTTTTTCCACGAAAAAAAACATGAAAAATCTCATTGCGAATTTTGGCGATTTATGAAAGACGTTCTACCAGAACTCGAAGAGAAAGCATTCATGATAACGGACTGTGAATTAGCATTTAGGAATGCGATGACCCGATATTTTCCTAAACTACCTTTACTTCGTTGTTGGAACCATTTTTTTAAGTCAACCGAACGTTGGATAAATGGCAGCAACTATTTCACCAACGATGACGTAGGCTTTTATTGTGAGTCGATACGTGAATTGTTGTTACAGCCGATAAAACAACTATTCGAACAACAACTTAATAACAAAATAAACGGCTACGTGAATAATTTGGGTCGTCAAGTTGAACCTTGGAAAAAAGAATTTTACGAATACTTTTCTACTCATATTTCGCCTGAGATTGAAAATCTCGCTGCTTGGAGCGTTAGACCAATTGCTAAACGTGTTAGTCTAGGGAATTTGGCCTGAATACCTTCGATTAACTTCAGAGGAGATAGAGTGAAGACAAAGAACAAAATCGTGTTGAATAAACGTTTATTATTAATTTAAAGTAAATAGGAAAAATACAAGTTAAAAAGCTCCTCTTTTTTAAGAATTACAACTTCTATTTATATTCAGTAGTTGTAACTTAAAAAGGTCATTAATCATAAAGAATCTAAATAAAGATAAGTTGTGAATTAAATCGGTCATAAAGATTTATGACATATGATAAATGATTCATAAAAACATAAAGATAAAATCTAGATAAGTTGTGAAAATTGATAAGGTTAATTTAAATAGTTGAAACGGTTATTTTCACACCGTAACATTACCCCCCCTTGAAAATAATCATTCGTCCTCGAATGGACTAAACAAGGGTAGATTATTTATAACTAATTTGTTGAAAAAATTAGTTGATTTGTGATTGAGTCCAAACTTTCTTCGCTAATTTCTTGATTTTGAAAATTGGGCTCAACATTTATTTTTTCTTTTGAAATAATAATCATTTCTATTTGTTCATGGGCACCATTCTTTTGATTTTCTCTAAATTCAGATTTTCGCTGTTTTTTTAATTTATTTTTCTCTGGGTTAATGTCCAGTATTGGAAACATTTGACACAGAAATTGCATCCTAGGAATAAAAGAAGTAATATGAAAATACTAGTAAAGACTAACACAATAATTCCAAATGTTTTCGTAAAAATCAAATTTAGACCATTCTTTATTTCCATTCTTGTTTCGATGACGTTCGCTTTGATATTAGAAGTGTCTGACGAATGTGAATACCAAGTACCAGCCGACATTTCATGATTTACTATTTCTTGAAACGTTGATAGAAGATCTATTCCATCAAGCAATAGAGGATTATGAAGAACGTTTAATTCTTTTATCTTATTTCCTAAGTAATCAAAATTAAAAAAATGAATTTTTGAATTAGGTACAACACTAGATTGAAAATTTTTTCTAATAATAGTGTAGTTTTGGTTTACCAATTGTATATATTGTATGACTCTATTACAATGTACAAGATTAGATACTTGCCTAATAATATTGTTATAAGTTAAAAATCCTGTTTTTGACGAATTCTTTATATTAAAAATAATAGGTTGATCTGTAAAGCACTGCGAAGTATTCTCATTGCGTGTATCCGTCAAAATTTTTATTTCGCTTACAGACAAACAGTCCGCTTTATAAATTGTACCCATAGTAGTGTAGAAGGTAATTGAACTTCCATCTTTAAGAAAATGTGTAAGATATTTGTCTTCATTTTTTGAAAAAAGGCTAAGTGTCGATTTAAAATTTAAACATTCATTAAAAAGTATTTCATTTTTTTGTTTTATATCTTCGAAAACTCTATAGTCATTGTCAGCAAGTAACAATTCTTTCATTTCTTCTACATTTGAACTCTGAGGTACTTTGTTATTTATATCTTGGTTAGTTTTTCTACTTAGATAAATTCCTTCAACTGTTGTTAAGACTGAGACATTACAAATTATTTGAATTCCGGAAGCTTGAACTGCTAAATGTGATTCACTTATTAAAATATCACTATCTTTATCATATTTGAAGTCTTCCAAAGTGATTTTGTATAGTGGGCATTCGTGATAAATAGCTTTATCCCATATTTTAATGGAATCATGAAGATAACAAAAAAGATCTTTAGCTTGACATTTTAAACCGAATAAATGATCAAATTGATTTTTTGCTGTTATTAATTTTGGTGAGAAAGAACAAGAAAATGTTTCGCTTTTTCTTTCATTTAACCATGAAAATGTTGCTTTTGGATCAGCAGAATAGGTACAATATTCAGCATCACAATTCATAGGCGATTCTCTGCATTTTTTAGTAATAACCATTATTTTGCATTCATCGTTAGTTAGTTTTACAGGTTCTGTTCTGAGCGATTCAAATTTTTCACCCCAAAACGACATTGATGTAACTAAAATGTGTTTTTTCATCAAGCAATGATAACCATTTCCATAAACTTGGTGTTCCATTTTTCCTAAAACATTTAGTTTTATTTTCGAACTGACAACATTTTGGTTAGATTTCAATTCAAAATACTTATTCAATATGTGATTCGTATTTTTGGGTTTAGTTTTACAAAGTGAATTTAGATCAACAATCTTTCTATGATAAGAATGCGAACAAAACATAAAACTACCGTTTACATTTATCCCTTTTATTTTATCTACATTTTCAGTGAATATTGAAGGAATAATGCTAAACAAAAGTAAAAAACTTACAAAAAATGCTTTGTTTAATGTACATTTTCGCTTTGGACGTTGAGATTTAGCGAATTGTAATCCTGATTTATAATCGTTTATTAGTTTAAGGTTGTTAAAATACTTTTCAGGAATCCAAGATGATTCCGATAATGGAAGATTTTTCCATTTTACAAGATAAAGATTATCGTTATCGATTATTTTATGCTTTTGAATTCTTTCAATTTCGGCACTCTCTACTGGAAGAGACGAATCGTCTTCCACCAATTTAATTTTATGTCTCGGATAAGAGTCCTTTAAAGTTTCGTTAAGAGCATTCTTAATAATATAATTACCACGTTTGGTGTGACCTGATACTTTATATGGTCCCTTGAACCTTGGTTCTAATTTATTAAGAAGTCCTTCGCATTTTAAGAATACAGTTTTTCCAATGTCAATTCGTTTCTCAACAATATTAGTAGATTTATTTTGTGTTTTAATTTGACGTTCTTGAAATGCTTTTAAATTTTTTAGCGCTAACGGACGTGTACTTTCAAATAGTTGTTTAATTTCTTTACTTCTTTCCAAGATAGCATTTGAATCTTCTTTTTCAGTTGAATAATCATTAAATGGGATCATGTTCCTTCCGAACATTAGTTCAAAAGGTGTGTGACCCGTAGCCGAATGAACTCTTGATTGGTATGCGATTAAAACAAACGGTAGGAACTTATGCCAGTTATTGATATTGGCTTCAGCATGTTTTCTTAAACAATTTGCTAAAGTCTGATTAAATCTTTCTGTTATCCCATTAGTTCTTGGATTATAAGCTGAGGTTGTGATATGTTTAAAACCTAAATTTGTTTTTAAACTTTCTAATACATTGTTACAAAATTCCCTTCCTCGGTCGGATAAAAGTTCCTCAAATGGACCAAACATATTAATATATTCAGTTAATATAGAAGCTACTTCATTAGCCGATTTTGATCGTATTGGTTTAGCAAACGAAAATCTTGTTACAAATTCAATTATTACTAATATACCATTGAAGCCTTCATCAGTTTCAGGAAGACCAAGAATAAGGTCTATCATAACACGTTTAAAAATTTTGCTAATGCTACTTGTTTGTGCAGGATGGTATTTTACAATTTCTTTGTTATTTCGATTGCAAACAGTGCACTTTTTTACAAATCTTTTATATCATCAAATATATTTTTCCAATAAAATGTGTCTTTCAGTCTCTGATATGTGGATTCAGTTTGAAGTGTCCAAAATTGTGTGCCTTTTCAATAATTTCTGCCCGCAATTCTGGCTTAGGTACTTCTAAATATTTACCAGTTTTATGGATAAAAAGTTTATTGTTTTCAAAACGATAATTTTTTGCCAAATTTTGAATATTTGTTGCTAATTTTTTTGAAATACCTGGTACAAGCTTTCCAAATTGGATGAAGTGGATTAAGTTGGGATTTTCCCACACGTCTAATTTAATTTTATCATTTAAAACTTGTGTTGTTGTCATACAAATCACAAAGTCAATTACAGGTCTACTGATTGCATCCACATTTCCATGTTCAGAGCCTTTTCTATAAACAACGTCAAAGTCGTACTCCTGAAGAAATATTGACCATCGGGTTAATTTTCCTGTCATTTTTTTAATGTTCTTAAGCCATACAAGCGCAGAGTGGTCTGTTATAACTGTAAATTTTATTCCATACAGGTACTTTCTGAATTGTGTTATACCATAGATAACAGCTAAGCATTCTTTTTCTGAAATACCGTATTTTATTTCTGTTTTTGAGAGTGTTCGTGAAGCACAAGCAACCATGAATTCCTCTCCGTTTTCATCTTTTTGAGTTAATATTGCTCCAAGTGCGTACCCAGAAGCATCGACATAGAGTCTGTAATTGGAATTAGGATTTGGTATTCTTAATATTGGATATGAGGAACATTTTTTCTTAAGCATGTTAAAAGCTTCTTCACATTCACTACTCCATTCAAATACTGAATCTTTCGCACACAAAGCAAAAAGTGGATGAGCAATTTTTGAATAATCCTTAATAAAGCGTCGATAAAAGTTAGGCAGTCCAAGAAAACTTTGTAGTTCCTTTAAATTTTTTGGTCGAGCTCTTTCAACAATTGCTTTGATTTTTTCAGGATCCATTTTAACTTGATTATGAGACACAATGTGACCAAGCACTTTAATTTCATTTGCAAACCAGCTACATTTAGTTGGGTTTATTTTTAAATTTGCTTCCTTTAATTTTTTAAAAACTTGTCTTATGTGAGAGATGTGTTCGTGAAAGGTTTTTGAATGTATAGTGATATCATCCATATAAACTTCAACGAAAGGAAGGTCACCTAGGGTCATCTGCATAATCCTACAGAAGTCTGTTGGCGCATTCTTTAAGCCAAAAGGTAGTCTTAAAAATTCAAAATGACCATCTGGAGTGGAAAAAGCAGTTTTATGAATTGAGCTTTCATCCATTTTTACTTGCCAGTAGCCTGACTTTAAATCAAGTGCAGTGAACCAATTTGAGTCCCTCATTCTATCAATTACATCTGTAATATTTGGAAGTGGCCATCTTTCTGTTAAAGTATTTTCGTTTAACTTTCTATAATCTATACAAATTCGTTTATTTCCGTCTTTTTTTGGAACAATAATTACAGGGGAAGACCAAGCCGATTTAGATGTTCGAATGATTCCTGCTTTTATCATCTTACTGATTTCGGTTCTTAAAAATTGGCGTTCGTTTTCTGACATTCTATATGGTCGTTTATAAATAGGAGCTACATTTTCATCAATCAACCTAATTACGTGTTTATACACCTCACAGCTCCCTAATTCTTCTATAGAATTAGCAAATAAACATTTTGCTTCGGTTAATATTTTATCAAAAGCTTTTTGCTGATTGAATGATAAAGGACTTAAAGGGTTAACCTTATATGATTTGTTTTCCCAAAAATAATCATCTGAGGTTTCTGGATTAACATCAGATAGAAAAATGTCAAAAATATTTTCTTCTTTATTACTTTCGCTACTTTCTAATTTAAAATCTGAACCTGGAAATTTTATAAGTCCTTGGGATGGAAAAATTCCTGAATTTGTTTTTTGAAACCAATCTAGACCTAACAAAACATCATGGTCTTCATGATCGAAAACAATAAATTCGATTAAACATAAACTGTTACCTAGCTTAATTTCAATTGGTTTCGTTTTGCCAGAAGCATGAGTAATTATGCCTGTTGCTGTCTTTATTTTGTTTTCACATGCTAAAATATCTATATTATATTGAACTGCTGTCATATGGTTCATAATAGAATGGGTAGCCCCGCAATCTATTCCTATTTTCATTAATTTACCCTCTACATAACCTGTAGTTGATGGTATACAGTTAATATTTTTCGATAGAGAAGAAACCATATAAATCTTTTCTTCCGAATCAGAAACAATTTCTAAAGAATTTATCTTTTTTAATATTACCTTGCACTTATTAGCATAATGTCCTTTCTTTTTACATCTAAGACATGTAATATCATGTGATTTATTGTTTCTTTGATTTAGATACTTATTAGATACAGTTTTTTGTTTTTGTAAATCTTTGAAACCATCTCTTTTATATGAAAAATTATTGCTTTTCTTTTTTACATTAGTTTTAACAAAGTTAACTTTAGATATGCAGCTAGCCGCTGATTCTAATTGAATCGCAAGTGGGATAGCCTCCGACAGCTTAACGATTTTTCTACAAATAATTTCTCTTTTTGTATTTTCTTTTAAACCTTCTCTAAAGTAAAACATTTTTTCTTCCTCAGCCATAAAGCCTAACTTATTGGTTAAAGTCAAAAATCTGTTTACAAAATGTTCAACATTTAATTCCTTATGTTTTAAATTAGAGAGTTCGCTTCTTATCTTATGTTCTCTATCGACGTTTCTAAAGGTATCTTTGAGCTCTTTTTCAAATTCGAACCAGTTACTTTTTGACTCAATGTGTCTTTTTAATATTAGCAATGGTAACTCAGCCACAAAATTAACGACTGCATTCAGTCGATCTTCATCAGGAATTTTTGCTGCTATAAAACCTTGCTTGATCATAAAAAGCCAATCTTCTATATCATCTTTACTATTACCAGAAAATTTTGGTGTACTTACATGAAGATGTTTTTGTGCATCATCATCACTGATAAGTATTGATTTAGGCGTTTTTTCGTTATGATCCATATTATAAAACATTTTGTTTAAATTATTCGATTTCGAAGTATCCTTTATTGAAACATCATTTTGCGAGCGATTATTTATAGTTGAATAATCTAACTTGTAATAGTCTTTATTCATTATTAGAAATTTTTCTTCTTGTTGGCTGTTGCTGACAGTTGAGTTGTTAAGAAGATCCTCGTTGAATTGTACATTTTTTTTCTTATCAGAAGCTTGTAAGTCAAAATATTGACTCTCGTTTTGATTTAACTGTGTCTTAAGTTCTGATATTATTTTATCTTTTTCAAGATTATCCTCTTTTAGATTTTCATTTCTTAATAATAATTCTTCATTAGTCAGACGAAGTCTGTCAATTTCTGAAGATACATCATCTTTCTGCTCATCTATGTCATCAGCGTCCAGTTTTATTTGTTTTATTTTGTTAACTTTGTTTTCAAAATTACTAATGCATTCTTTGCACTTTGATTTCCTTGTATCAGTGGCATCATTGCTTTCCGCAATATCCTTTAATTCTGCTACAGTAGCCCTGTAAGCAGCCACTACCTTATCCAGGGAGTAAGCTAAGGATTTAGCCTTGCAAATATTAAGAGCTTTTATTTTTTTCCACTTTTTTGAATCGATATCCTCGATTATAGAGCCTATTTCACTCATTGCACAATTAATAATTAGTACTAATATAAAATTATCGCGCGGAACAATCTGCTTTTGTCTATTATCTATCTGTTTATATCGGTCTTTATCGCTGCTACCATATATGTTAGTCTAGGGAATTTGGCCTGAATACCTTCGATTAACTTCAGAGGAGATAGAGTGAAGACAAAGAACAAAATCGTGTTGAATAAACGTTTATTATTAATTTAAAGTAAATAGGAAAAATACAAGTTAAAAAGCTCCTCTTTTTTAAGAATTACAACTTCTATTTATATTCAGTAGTTGTAACTTAAAAAGGTCATTAATCATAAAGAATCTAAATAAAGATAAGTTGTGAATTAAATCGGTCATAAAGATTTATGACATATGATAAATGATTCATAAAAACATAAAGATAAAATCTAGATAAGTTGTGAAAATTGATAAGGTTAATTTAAATAGTTGAAACGGTTATTTTCACACCGTAACAAACGTCTATTTAACCATTTTACTGGTATTACGACAAACCAGTCCGAGGGCTTAAACAATTTATTGAAGCTGATTAACAACCGAACTGAGTTGCCACTTGACATTATCGCATTAAGTTTACAACAATTATCTATTTATTATTCTAATGAAATAAAATATGGTTTTGGTAATCGAGGGGTGCATAGATTAAGACTAGAATACAAAGAAATGTGTTTTGTCGACACTAGATACATAAGTACTCGTGACACAATGGAACCAACTCAAATTATAAAATCATTGATTGTCAATAAAGATGAGCTGCTAAGAACTGCAGGCGTGAAGTTTACAACTGTCAGTGATAGTTCGGAAGCTAGTGATACAAACAGCGATGTTGATACTGAAACTGACAGTCAAGTTGAAACAAATGGCACTAATAGTGAAGTTGAAAGTCAGATCGAGATAATAAGTGAAATTAATTTGATATCTAATATTAATTCGTCTGTGTTAAAAACAAATTAATCTACGTTAAAGAACACTGAAACTCTGGAAGGGTCTTTAACAGAAGATGATGTATCCCAAGATGAGCTTATGACCAAGCCTTATGATTTAAAAAGTAATTATAATACAAAAATCGGTCGAGCATTATGGATGGTAAATCATGATATGTATGGATGGTAAAATATCTCATTGTAATTTGTTCTCAATTTGTTCTAAAGTTTGTCTAGAAAATTGTATTGAGTGTGACGCTTGTCTTTATTGGTACCATTTCGAATGTGTGAGTGTTTCAAGTTATCATAGAAGCGGTAAAAGCAAAAACTGGTCATGTAGTAAATATGGTCTTAGTTGTAAAACAGATTAAAAACTGTATTAAATATTGTTTTATTCTCATTGACTATTCAAATTAAACTCATTAATTTTCAAAGATTCGATTATTCAATAAATTTATTTAGTCTTTCCGCAAATTTTCCGCGTTTTGTCTGATTTTTTCCGTTTTTTTTTGTCTTGATCACTAAACAGCGGAAATCCCGCTTTTTAGGGTCATAATTAGCAGATTTTTTTTAGCGGAATTTCCGTTTTCCGCGTTTTATTTTCCGCGTTTTAGGGACAACCTTTTTGTGAATATTTATTGTTTTTATTGATCGCTTTTTATAGCAACTTTTTGCTTTTTTTAAGGTTTTTTGACGTCATCAGCAAAAAGCGCGAATTTAACTCCAATTTTTTTAGTTGGTTTTTAATGTCGTTAATGAAGATCGCAAATAATAGGGCGCTTAAGAAACCACTTTGGGGTATACCTGATTTAATCGGTTTTTTAGATGAGTCAAACTCATCATTAATATGAAATGCTCGCCGATCTAGTTAAGATCTTTTTCATTTTCCGATCATTACTGGGCACCTGTATTTATGGAGTTTTTGAAGTATATTGGCTTGTGGAATTGAATGGAACGCTTTTTCAAAGTCGAATAAAACAATGATCAAATATAACTAAGTTTCAAAAGTACCAAATGTAAAGTTATGTACTTTTAAATCCTTTAGAAAAAGAGATGAACGCTTTCCCTATCATCCGTTAGGATTGAAAAGGGACAAATTATTATTAACTTTGTATTCTATATTCCAAGGGAATGTAATTCTCAAAAATTATGAAACTTAGTCTTCATGCTTTTTCGAACCTTTATTAACTTGAGGATATAGATTTAAAAAAAAACAATTTTAAAAATTAATTTTAGGAATGATTGATGTCCTTTAAAAAAATTCTAAATAATTTAAAATAAGAATTGGAATCGAAGAGATAGTTAAAGTTTTAACTTTCTACTTTGGTGGATTTTCACTGAGAAGAACAATCAAAGTAGAAAGAAAAGAAATCAAATTGGGAATCTCAATAGGAAGATTAGAGAATTTAGAAAATTTGCATATCAAATGGCTTAATTTGTTTGTTAAAAAAATGAATTTTTTGGCGAAAATAAAAATATATTTGCTTTCATTTTATTTTGGTATTTTTAGTTATTTTTTCCAACATTAAAATGATAAAATTAAATTTTCTTCTCGAAATATTCAATTGTTTTGACAAATAATAAAAATTTTAATTACAAATTAGTTTTTTTGAAAAAATTTATTTCGTATTCTAAAAATATCTAGCTAAAATATTAATTAAATTTACTCTATAAAAATGATTGAATTTCTTATAAAATTTTAGTTTTAAATGTTTTTTAAATATATTTTTTCAATAATTGTTCTATTATTTTCGAGATGTTTATGTTGTGGTTATTTTAATGAACCATTTCTTCGAAATGAACAAAAAATAGAAGGAAAATTGATAAGATTCTTGAGCCAAAATTCAACAGTTAACCTTGATCTTTACTCCCTTGCAAGATATGCCTTAATTCTCTTGCAAGATGGAAATTTAGCAAGTACAAATGGTCAAATTATCAATATTTGGAACTATACAAATGGAAAATTGTTGAAATCGTTTGTAGCTCATAACCTGACTATAGGATCATTACTTGTTTTATCTAATGGAGATTTGATCAGTATGTCATCAAATTTTATTAAGATATGGAATTCAACTAGTTTTGTTTTAAAGAAAAGCATTTTTATCGGTGGTGGTTCAATATTGAAAAATCGGTACAAGAAGTATCTAAGTTCTTTAAGTAATGACTTTTTAGTAATTGGCTCAATTGATGGAATCGAAGTGTTTAATCCAACTAATGGAACACTAATTAGTAACTTTACAACTGATAGCATTTGTTGCACTGAATCAATGGCTACATTTGATGATTATTTATCAAATAAATTAATAGTTTTTAGTTTTTTAAACTTTACAATGTCATCATATTTTATTAAAATCTGGAATCCGATTCAAAATGTTTTTCAAGGACCATCACTAGAAAATAGCCGATTAAGAATAGGTGTTTTGGCTACATTTAACAATGAATATTTAGCTGGTGGATGTTTACAAGCAGGAAGCTTATACATTTGGAGTTTATTTAATGGAAAATTAATAAATAAAATTAATGTTGGACCTGCAAATTCATTATTAATTTTTTTACCAAACAGATTATTAGCTAGTTCCAGTAAATCCAATTTTATTGAGTTTGGTAGGTTTAAACGGGATATAAAAATTGTCGATCCTTTGAATAGATCACTATTAGGTATAATAGAAATTTATGATGAGTGGATGGATTCATTAATTGTGCTCCCAAACGGTAATTTAGCAGGTGGCTCATTTAGCGGTATAGCATTCTGGAAATTGGAGGGGCAAACGTTTATTAGTCTATCAAGTACTAAATTGTCAAGTACTAAATTGTCAAGATCATCAACCACTAGTGAATTGCCTAATCAAAGTGTCAATACATACTCTAAAAATTTTAAAGTTCATTTTTTTTTAATCCAAATTTATCTAATATTAAATATCTAGATTTTTTTTTAAATAAATATATTGATTTAAAACGATGGTATATTAAATCCAGACTTGTACAAAAGTCACGAAAAAAAGTCTCAAAAAGTCATTAAAAAATCAAAGTCTTGACTTTGACTTGACTTAAGACTTGTGACTTTTAAACAACTCTGATTAAATCATAGAAAGAATATTCATTGAAAAAATTTGAAAGAAAACAAATTTCATATAGCGTAATTGCTCGATTTTAGTAAAATGTCACTATAGTTGGGTATTCGGCTATAGTGACATGTCTCTAAGAATCGAACACTGGTTTTCATTTTGACCTTTTTCGACTAATGCGACATGTCACTATAGTCAAAAAAATTTTATAATATCGTTTAAAAATTGTAAATTATGATTAAAAATGTTTAGTTTTGATAGATTTGTTTTTTTTTTAATAAATATAACAACATAAATTAATATATTTGGATAATAATCCGTCTTTGTAATATACAAAAACGGCCACAAAAATATTGTTAAAAGGGTTATAAATTGTATTGTATATTATAAGGGTGGATTATATAAACCAATTTTTTTTTTCAATAAATATATTATAAAATTTTAATTCATATGGATTTTTATCTGCTGATTCAGAAAAATATTAATATTGAACTTTATTTATTTAAAATTAGAAAATAAAATAAGTTAAAATTAAACTTTATTTACAGCGGTTCTAATAAAAACGTAGCGCCAATGATCCGACCGGCCAACGGTAACTATGGCATCCTAACACGTCCGACCAGTCCGACCCGTTTATTTATTATTTATCAAATATTAAAGAAAATTACTTTATTTTTTTCATATGAGGATTTCATAATGGGAGCTTATTATCCAAAATGAGTCTATCATTTTGAAATCTTAAAGAAAAATATTGCCCAACTAGGAAATTCTCAGGTGAAAAAAGTAAGCTTTTTTTTTAATTTATAATAATTAATGAATATCTTAAATAAAATTGTATAAAATATTGAACGCCTGGGTCGTCCGGCAATATCTGACGGTGTGGACGGCTTCTTTTTGGTTCTTTTTAGGTCTCTATGGTTCTTTATTCTTTCTTTACATAAGTTTTTCGGTTCTTTTTCCTTTTTTTAAAAAGAACCGTTCAGGTTCTTTGTGGTTCTTTATGGTTCTTTATGGTTCTTTATGGTTCTTTTTGGTTCTTTATGGTTATTGGAGGGTAAAATGGCAAAGGTGAACGGGGTCCGGGCGGAGCCCTGGTTTAGGGTTTCGGGTAATACGATGAAAAGCGCCTTTTTAAAAAAAAACCAAGTTGACATCGTGAAATTTCATACAAAACTTCTAATAAAAAAAATTGAAAAATTTTATAATTTTTGTTCTAAAAGTCAATAACTTGTTCTGTAAATGAAACAAAGTGAAACAACTGTTGTTTCACCTAGTGCAGAAGTCTGCAAAATCTATGCAAATAAACCCCGCTCCATTTTTAATACTTTTAAATAGGGTGAAATTTTGCAGAATTCGCACAGATTTTGCAGACTTCCAAAAAGAACTACAAAGAACCATAAAGAACCATAAAGAACCAAAAGGGTTCTTTTCAAAAAAGGGAAAAAGAACCGAAGAACTTAGGTAAAGAAAGAATAAAGAACTATAAAGAACCTAAAAGAACCAAAGGGGTTCTTTTTAAAAAAGGGAAAAAGAACCGAAGATCTTAGCTTTAAAAAGTAATAAGAACCAAAAAGAACTAAAAAGAACCATTAATATTCAATTAGAAAATTAAAAAATATGCAAAATTTCTTATTCAAATAGAGCGATACTGAAGTTTTGTTCCCTTTTTTAAGAGCACCTTAAAGAACCAACAATTTCATCGAAATTCAGCGATGAAAATTAGAATATTTCATCGGAAATAATCGATGAAAAAATACTCTAATACATTATAATTTTTTTAATTTTTCAGATTATTTTTAAGAAGACAATAATAAGCAGAAGTTTTAAAAGCATAAGTTTTTTTTTCCAAAGTTTTTCAAAGTTTATCTGCACTTTTGATTCATTAAAGACATTAATTCACTTTTTCTCAATTGAAAAAAATTAATTTTTTACTTTTAAGTAAATCATTAGCTTTAGAATTGTGCTTTATTGTCTTTTAACTAGACTAAAGACAGCTTGAGTTAATTTTTGAATCAAAGAATATTCGATATTTCAGCTTCATATTTTTTGGCTAGTAGAGTGTGAAATTCTTCTAAACTGACTGAATTTATAATTTTCTTACTGTTATCCTCATTTTAAAAGTATTTTACGATTTATTCCCTTAAATATCAAAATTTATCTTTTGTAAAGTTTATCTAAAAAAAATTAAAAATTTATTTTTTGATTTTGAAACGAAATAAAAAATTATTGATATTTAAAATAAAAAAAAAATAAACGTAAATTTTTTTTATATTTTGATTTTTTTGTTTGGCTCAAATAAAATCCGTCTTGGCCGTTAACGTAGTTTTTTTAATTTTGGACTAACAAGAGTTAAAAGTTGTTAGATCAAATTTAAATAACAAGAGAAGAAGGGATGGCCTGTTGTTGACATAAGCCAATTAAAGAAAAAGGAAAGTCGAAATCGATATCTATTAAGCACAAAACTCTACAACGAACCAATAATATATCACAATAAATTCAATTAGTTCATAAACTTTTTCTTGGTTTTAATCCAAAAAAATCATTCATAATTGATGAGATAATTAAAGAATGAAACAAAAATGAAAATCTAAAGTATTTCATGATTGGGTCATTTCTGAATGTTTTGAAGAGAATACAATGAAAATTTTCTAGTTTTAATCCAAAATCATTTTTCATCTATAAAAAATGAGATGATTCATAGATGAATCATCCATGAAGTCATCGTTTTTAGCTTGACTGGGTTATAAAGAATTTTAAAAGCAAATTCATATATTAGAATATATTTAAATGCAACATAGTGACTAAGAATTCAAAGTTATTGATCATGATTTCGCAAAGTGTGAGGGTAAATACATAGATCATTGAGCTTAAATTTATTAATCGAGATATCTAATCATTCTCAAAAACTTAATGTTTATTTTTTCAGGTCGTTTTTCTTTTTTTTAACAAATTCATTTTAGAATTTAAAATTTAACTTTAATCTAATTTAACATTTTTGTTCAAATTAACTTTTGTTTTCAAAAATATTTTTCATGTGGCTGAAAGTAAGGAAAAAGTTTCCATTCCAACCGGCCAAGGCTTTGCCAAACAATATTTTAATCAGGTTACGACAAATTCAAATCAACAGCATAAACTAACTCGAGTAAACAACAAAACACCAGCAAATACAACCAATCCCACAAGCATGTGAAATAGAACACGGAAGCAACTTTTTTTTTGAGTATACTGCTATAGCAAGATATCTACGCATGTCAGGCTCCGTGAGAGGCCATCGGTCACTTTCTTTATTATTATTATTATTATTATTATTATTATTATTATTATTATTATTATTATTATTATTATTATTATTATTATTATTATTATTATTATTATTATTATTATTATTATTATTATTATTATTATTATTATTATTATTATTATTTTTATTTTTATTATTTTTATTATCTAAGATATTAAATTTATGCGTGGTGTTTTATCTGAATTTTACTAATCTTTTATTCTTAATTTACTGTTTGATTTTATTTTTAAGTACTGATCATTTAATAAATCCCATTTTTAAATTAAAAAAAAAAATAAAATCTCAGCGAACATAACTTTTGATTAAATTTCAACATTGCAAAATTAAAAAAAAAAGAAACAAAAAAAATAAAACGCGCAAATGCAAAATTCAAATTTTGTTCAGCATAAATATCCAGATGATGAGTGTATAAATGGAAAAATAAAAATTACTTAATAATAAAATAAATAAAATTTGAAAAAAAAAAATTTCTCTCAACTTATTTTCAAAAGAGAAATTCAAAAATGATGTCTGAAGATGATATGATGGCCTATGACATGGGCGGTGGCATGGGCCTGGACTCGGGCGAAATCGACCCAGGCCTATGGCAAGAAGCCTGTTGGCTGGTTATATCTTCCTTTTTCAACGAAAAAGGCCTAGTGCGTCAACAGCTTGACTCCTTTGACGACTTCATTCAAATTTCGATTCAGCGCATAATTGAAGAAACGCCCGAGGTCGAGCTCCAGGCCGAAGCTCAGCACACCAGCGACGACTCAGACAATGCTCCCAAATATTTTCTTAAGTTCGACCAGGTCTATCTGTCCAAGCCGACCCATTGGGAAAAAAATGATGTGCGGAACGAAAAGTTCGGCCCCAACGAAGCTCGACTGCGCAATCTGACTTATGCAGCGCCCCTCTGCGTAGACATCACACAGCGAACGGTGCGCTACAGTGGCAAAAGCTCAACAGAAAACACCATGGTATACAAACAGGTTCCGATAGGAAAAATTCCAATCATGCTCAAGTCTTACTACTGCCTATTGCACGACTTGGAGGACCGGGACTTGGCCGAGTTCGGCGAGTGTCCTCTGGACCCGGGCGGATATTTCATCATAAACGGATCGGAAAAGGTGCTCATCGGCCAAGAACGAATGGCCACCAACACTGTCTACGTGTTCTCGATGAAAGACCACAAGTACGCGTACCGGTGCGAGATAAGATCGCTGCTGGAGAACTCAAGTCGGCCCACGAGCGCTCTTTTTGTCAACCTGATGGCCAGAGGAAGTCAATCGAGTAGAAAGAGCGCCGTGGGCCAACTAATAGTGGCCATCATTCCTTACATCAAGGAGGAAATTCCGATCATAGTGGTGTTCCGGGCGCTCGGCTTCGAGTCCGACCGCGACATCCTCGAGCATGTGGTCTACGATTTCGAGGACCAGGAGATGATGGAGAAAATAAAGCCGTCTTTGGACGAGGCCTTTGTCATCCAGGACAGAAATGTGGCGCTGAGCTTCATAGGCACTAGGGGCGCCCGTCCCGGTGTCACCAAAGAAAAGCGTATTAAGTACGCGAAGGAAATTTTGCAAAAAGAAATGTTGCCCCATGTGGGCATCAGCGATTTTTGCGAGTCAAAAAAAGCCTATTTTCTCGGCTACATGGTCCATCGGTTGCTGCTGGCGGCGCTGGGCCGACGCGAGCTCGACGACCGCGATCACATCGGCAACAAGCGGCTCGACCTGGCCGGTCCGCTTCTTTCCCTCCTCTTCCGGGGCCTCTTCCGCACTCTCATCAAACAAATGAAGTCCTATGCCCAGTACTACTTGGACAAAGGTCAAACGTTCAATGTGGAAGTGTCGATCAAGCCGCTGATCATAACCGACGGCCTCAAGTACTCGCTGGCGACCGGCAACTGGGGCGATCAGAAGAAAGCGCATCAGGCGCGCGCCGGCGTCTCCCAAGTGCTCAACAGACTCACGTACGCGTCCACTTTGTCTCATTTGCGTCGTGTGAACTCGCCGATTGGCCGCGACGGCAAATTGGCCAAGCCGCGCCAGCTACATAACACCCAGTGGGGCGTTATTTGTCCGGCCGAGACGCCCGAGGGCCACGCCGTCGGCCTGGTCAAAAATTTGGCCCTCATGTCCTACATTTCGGTTGGCTCGCAGGTAAATCCCATACTGGAGTTTTTGGAAGAGTGGAGCATGGAGAATTTGGAGGAGATCGCGCCGTCCACCATTCACGACGCGTCCAAAGTGTTCGTGAACGGCTGCTGGGTCGGCATACACAGAGACCCGGACCATTTGGTGGCCACTTTGAAGAAGCTGCGCCGCGACATGGACATCATTGTGTCCGAGGTGTCCATAATCAGGGAGATCAGAGAAAGAGAGATCAGAATTTACACGGACGCTGGCCGCATCTGTCGACCGCTCTTGATTGTCGAAGAGCAGAAGCTTTTGCTCAAGAACAAGCACATTAATCAGCTGAAGGAGAATGAGAACGGCCTCAAGCCCTATAAATGGAAGGATTTGATTGCCGATGGCGTGGTCGAGTATGTGGACACGCTGGAAGAAGAGACGTGCATGATTGCCATGACGCCTGAAGATCTGCAGCAGACAGAATACTGTTCCACTTATACTCACTGCGAAATTCACCCGTCAATGATCCTGGGCGTTTGCGCCAGCATAATTCCATTTCCGGACCACAACCAGTCGCCGCGTAACACATACCAAAGCGCCATGGGCAAACAAGCCATGGGCGTATACATAACCAACTACCACATTCGCATGGACACACTCGCCCACGTCTTATTCTATCCGCAAAAACCGCTGGCGACCACGCGCTCCATGCAGTTCCTGCGATTCAGCGAGCTTCCGGCGGGCATAAACGCCATTGTGGCCATCCTCTCCTACACCGGCTACAACCAAGAGGACTCCATCATCCTAAACTGGAGCTCGGTCGATCGCGGTTTCTTCAGGTCGGCCTTTTGGCGCTCGTACCGCGACTCCGAGTCCAAGCGCAACTACGACCAAGTGGAAACGTTCGAAAAGCCCGAGAGAAGCACCTGCTCGGGCATGAGAAACGCCATCTACGAAAAGCTGGAGGACGACGGCATCATAGCGCCGGGCACGCGCGTCAGCGGCGATGACGTCATCATTGGCAAGACCCTGACCCTGCCCGAGAACGAAGACGAGCTCGGCAACCCGGCCGCCGTCAAAAAGTTCACCAAAAAGGACGCGAGCACCTTTTTGCGCGCGTCCGAGACCGGCATCATCGACCAAGTGCTTGTGAGCGTGAGCAACGAAGGATACAAATTTGTCAAAGTTAAAGTAAGAACTGTGAAGACGCCGCAGATCGGAGACAAGTTTGCGTCGCGTCACGGCCAAAAGGGCACCTGCGGCATGCTCTACAAGATGGAGGACATGCCGTTCTCGTGCAAGGGCATCACGCCCGACCTGGTCATCAACCCGCACGCCATCCCGTCCCGTATGACCGTGGGCCACTTGATCGAGTGTCTGCAGTCCAAGGTGAGCGCCAACAAAGGCGAGATTGGAGACGCGACGCCCTTCAACGACGCCGTCACTGTCCAAGAGATTTCCAAGCTCTTGGCCGGCTACGACTTTCAGATGAGAGGCAATGAGGTCATGTACAATGGGTTCACGGGACGCAAGCTAAACTCCCAGGTGTTCCTGGGTCCCACTTATTACCAGCGGTTGAAGCACATGGTCGACGACAAGATTCACTCGCGGGCAAGGGGTCCTGTGCAGATTTTGAACAGACAGCCGATGGAGGGTCGTTCGCGCGACGGCGGTCTACGCTTTGGCGAGATGGAACGCGATTGTCAAATTTCTCACGGTGCTGCACAGTTTTTGAAAGAGAGGCTTTTCGAGGTGTCCGATCCGTATCGTGTGCATGTGTGCAACTTTTGTGGACTGATTGCCATCGCCCAGCTCAAACAAAAGGCCTACGAGTGCAAAGGATGCAAAAATACCACCCAGATATCCCAAATACGAATACCGTATGCTTGTAAATTATTGTTCCAAGAGCTCATGTCAATGGGCATAGCGCCAAGAATGATGGTCTCTTAGGCTCAATGGGCTCGGCTTGCTTTTTCTAATTGTTATTATTGTCTTTATGAAAAAATGCATCAACAGAAAAAATTCAAAATAAATTTTTTTTTTTTCTTAAAAATTAAAAAAACTCAAATTTAAATGTATAATAAATGATTTTAATAGTTTTTTTTTTTCGCGTTAAATTTGAACTTCATCAGCATACATCATTATTTAAGAATTTTTGACCATGACTACAATTACGTTAAAGTAACTGAGTTGAAATATTTTCCTTTAGGCCAATCTCAATTATATTAATTTATCTCTTACTATCGGTCAAGAATTAATGTAACTACTTGGAACGGAAAAAAGTTCACGTGGCCGCTACTTTAACTACTTGGAACGGCAAAAAGTTCACGTGGCCGCAACAAAAACTACTTTGAACGGTAAAAAAAATCCATTTAGCCGCCTCAGTTACTACTTGGAACGGTTAAAAGTTCACGTGGTCGCCTCAGTTACTACTTGGAACGGCAAAAAAATCATGTGGCCGCTACTTTAACTACTTGGAACGGCAAAAAAGTCATGTGGCCGCTACTTTAACTCCTTGGAACGGTAAAAAAAATCCATTTAGCCGCCTCAGTTACTACTTGGAACGGCAAAAAGTGCATGTGGCCGCTACTTTAACTACTTGGGACGGCAAAAAGTTCATGGTCAAAATAAATAAAGTGCTACTTTAACTATTTTAACACTACATATGTCAAATATTCTTAAGTTCTTGAAAATTTTCAATTTTTAATAACTTTTTATTTTTTCATTACTCTCGTTTATCAAAAATCTAAAATTTAATTGGCTTGCTTCTTATATTTTTGATTGTATGTGTCTCACCGAAGTTCGCCTCCACAAACTTTTCGTTAAGTACATTAAACTTTGTCGGTGCCCTTGTTAACAGCTCAAGAATATGCAAAACAAAACAAAACACCACTCTGTGATATCTGGAATGATACCACAGAGAATACGAATGGATGATTGAAAATGGGTTCTCTATTTAAACTCGTTTTTTTTTTTTTTTAGATTATTTAGAATTAACTAAAATTATTTATTTATTCAATTTATTAGTGGAAAACATTTAAAAAAAAAACTCAATTATCAATCAAACACTAATGTTAGAATTAAGTCTTTTGAACAGGATATATCTTTTCTTGTTACTTACCTTGGTAGGGATATACATTTTATCAAAAACGACTCTTTTCAATTTCAATTGGAATTAAAATAGAATCTAAACTCGAATGACGGCTTATCTGACTCTATTAATTTATTTATTTATTTATTTGAATTTAATTAACCTCCTTCAGGAAAAATAAAAATAAAAATTAGAAGAAGAGAGTACAAAAAAATAAAAAAATTATACATATATATAAAAATATAAAAAAATATTACAATTGTAAGAAAATGAAGAGGAAAATAGATTGTTTATAATTTAATGGACCTCAAGTTATGAAATTCATCTAGGTCTAGACAATCTTAAGTCAAAGCACTTTAAAACTCTCCTTAGAAATTCTATCGTGTCTTTCTAGTTGAAGTCTTGATTTGTTTTCTTTAAGTCCACAGTTTTTCAAAAAAATTATTTTATAACAAAATAATTTTTGAAAATTTAATTATTTGGTATTGTGATTTTCAAAAACAAATGAACAAAAAAATTCAAAAAATTCTTCCTTTTTTGGTAAATTAAAATTAAGGATAATTAAATTTTTTTTAAATAATGCTGCAATATAGTGCAACATACTTTGTTGTACCTATTTTTACCTTAAATAATTTTTTAAGGTTAAATAGGATAATGAATAAAACATCAATAAAAACTTACTAAAAATAGAGAAAATAAAGATTTTATATGAGGTAAAAAGGTATGTTGCACTATATTGCAGTATTTTTTAAAATAAATTCTATTATCTTTAATTTTGATTTACTAAAAAAGGAAGAATTTTTGTTCATTTTGTACTTGAATTTCACAATACCAATTATTTTATTTTGAAGATTTTTATCTTTTTTCAAAATTAAATTTTTTTATGTTTTGGAATACCTGACTGTCTACGGACACTCAATTTGATACCACTGAACCCCATTACACTTGTAGAGAATTTCAAGAGCTATCAAAAAATGTGTCTAGTTTTTCTCCAGGAAGTACTTTTTTTAAGATTTTTAGATTTAAATAAAACACCTCAGTTATTTCTAGAATCGAATTTAAAAATTCAAAAACGTAGGAGAGGGGTCAGGTGTCTAAAAAAGTAAAATTTTGTTTTTTCGCTTATAACAATATTGGGCATTGTGAATTTTGGTACAAAATTCAAAAACAAAATAAAAAAAGTACCAAAGCTTAAGTTCTGAAGGATGTTCTGTAAATTGTAGCAACTGATACATCCATTGTACCACCAGTATACTGATTCTCCAAAATTCTGCAAAATTCAGAACTTTTAATATTTTGTTTTTGTTTTTTTTACCAAATTTCACAATGCCCAATATTGAAATTAAGGGAAAAAACATCATATTCATAAAGCTGAGAAAATTCTGAATCGAATGGTATATCGTATTAGAGATTTTTTTCAAATGCTTTCTCGTTTTTGAATATTTAAATATACCTGATACCGGGGAAATGGACATAATCTCGAAAGGTAAAATTCTCGAAAAAAAATCGCGAATAAATAATCTCGGTTGAAAAAATAATGTCGAAAAAAATGATCACAAAAAAGTCTCATCAAAAGTTAATTTTTAGTACTTCACATATCCCATAAATGAAAAAATCAATTCGATTCTTTTTAATAATTGTTGACGAAGTATTTTATGCATTTATCTTTTTTTGTTTGTATTCGTGATTGTCTTGCAAAAGTTTGACCACTTAAAACTTGAATAAGATCAGCTTCCATATTACTTTACTCCAGCCTAAAAAGTTCAACAACTTTTTTGATTATCAGATTATTCCTGGCATCGGGTTTTATACGTGAGTGCCACGACTTTACGGAATTAACAGTTCGGACTAATTGTCATTAGATATTTTTGTCGAGATTTTATCAGAGTTGCTTAAAAGCCCCTAATAAAAGTCCAAATTTTTTTTTAAATTTGCTAGATCAGGCTTCATATCAAAAAATTTATATATTCTTGGGTTGTCTAATGCAATGGATTTGCTATAAATCAGAATTTTGTTGCAATTTTTGTATAAATTTCTTCTTAAGTACTCAAAATTTTAAAGTCCAGACTTGGACTTTTTTTTTGGAAAATAAAAATTTAAGTCTTTGGTCGGACTTTTGAAAAAAAAAAGTCTGGACTTGGATTTGACTTGAGACTTGTGACTTTTAAACAACTCTGGATTTTATTTAATTCTTTTTTTACCTTTCGAGATTTTCCCCTTTCGAGATATTTTCTTTTCATGATTAAAAGAAAATTTTCAAAGCTCTGCAATGAAAACGAGATTAAAATTATATGCTGATTGTAAATCTCTTTTTTATTAAATTAACAAAAACGTGAAAAAATTTTTTTTTTCGATTTGTTAATATTGAGAAAGACTAAATTTTTTTTTCTACAAAATGAATTATAAATTTTTTCAAGAAATTTTCTTCTAGAAATCATATGCAAAACCATTTTGAAAGCGAGTTAAAATTCTTTTCTATTTAGTGGCAATTTTAAAAAAAGCTTTAAAATTTTAATAAATTTATTTCATACCAAAGCCAAAAAATACTTTTCACTTAAAGATATCATAGAAATTTTAAAATTTATATTTTGCATTTTTATTATCCAATTTCAAAATGAATAAGCAAGTAGAAAATAAAGCTTGTGATGAAGATCTTTTATGTAATCATTGTGGTAAGATATTTCAGTCCGTACCCATTACATTGTTTCCATGTGGATGGGTAATTTGTAGTCACCATTTTGAAGTTCCTATGAAAACGTTTAATTGTTATATGTGTTCAAAAAATCACCCGGTTAATGTTGATCAATGTATAAAAACAAAAAATTTAGAATTTAAGTATTTAAAATACAAAGTCAATGAGTCTTTAAAAGAATTTGAAGAGGAAATAAACGAGTTGGATCAAATAAAAAAAGACCCGGTAAATTATTTAGATGATGTTTTTGTAAAATTAATTAATAAAATCGACTTACAACGAGAAATGGCTAAAAAACAGATTGATTCTTATTTTGACAAGCTCTATGGAACAATAAATATGACCAGAAAAAATTTTGAATCAGCAATTGATAAAAATAATGAATTCAAATATTTTAGCACTGAAAAAATGAGCCAAGACAAGGATTTGTTTAAAGAGGAATTGTCAAGCATGAAAGATGCCAAAAATAGTTATTTGTCCTTAGTTGATTTAAGAAGCAAAATTAAACAAAAGAGAGAATCTATCAAAACTGTTGTGAATAGTTTGACTGAAAATAAATCATTTGAAATAGAAAGTGATTCTTTTTATTTGATTGATTTTAGTAAATTTGGAAAAATTGAAACCAAAGTAATAAAAAATATTTATTTTTTTCAAATTCATTAATTTTTTTTTTTAATTTTAGCCCATTAACAATGAAAATGACTTGGATCGAAAAAATGAAATATTCATTTTTAACCTTGGAAGTGGTATGATCGAAACCATTCTTCAGGCTCCAGAATTTGAAACAGCAGCAAAAATCGCTAACCGTGCGCTTTTGAAACCAATATTCAGGTTGGCAAAATCTTAATAATTTTATATTTTTTCATTTTTGCACTTAATATTTATCAATATTTTTTGTGCAATGTTTAGAAGATTTTATTATGGATTTTGAAAGTTATTTTTTTAATTTTCTGAAATATTGTACAAAAAATATTTGAAAATATAAAAAAATGAAAATTTAAAAATGTAAAATTATTTATATTTTGCATTAAGGTTAGATTAATTAATTCAAAAAGTTATGTACAAAAATGACAATATTGTTCGTTGTTTTCTAAATTAATGATTTAATAATTTTTATTAATAATATTTGAATTTTTTTATTATAGGAATTAAATTAAAATCATTTTTTTTCTCAAATCTTTTTAAAATTTCAATTTTTTTTTATAAATATACAATCCAAATTCATAAATATAAAATCTTTTAATTAATTAACTTTAAATAAAATTATTCATATTCTGTGAATTTTGAAATGTTAATTATTTTCTCGAATTTCTCAAATGGACAGAAGTAAGTTAAACGAATAAAAGGAAGTATAATTTCAAATTATTTGAATTAAATGTTTTGCTAGCATTAGAACATTGGTTAATTTTTTCAAATTGTGATTCTTAAAAAATAAATTAAATCTCAACACTTAAATAAAATATAAAAATTTGCTGAGATAAAAAAATAAATGCTTCTTTATTTTTTTTCTATTAGTTAAAAGTATTTTTAGAGATTTTTTTCGAAACTCGACTATTTTTATACTTCTTATGGACTTTTCAGTGGGTTGGCTTCACAGAAATTTTTTTTGAATATTCTGTTTTATTTATTTTAATAGAATTTTGGTAATTTTTTTTTGTTTTATTTAGTCATTGTTTTAGATCAAAGGTTGAAATATAGGCTCATAAATTTTTGAAAAATAAATAGAATAATAAAATTTTTTGCTTTAATGGCTATATTTTGAAGACTAAATAAATATTAGTATTTTCATTTTTACTTTCAAAGATTTAGTTGTACAAAAGTTCGAATAAAAGATTTGATTGCCATATTTAAATTTTTTAAAATGTTATTCCTGCAATGACCCTGCAATTTAATTTTAATAATTTACTTATACATATGGTGGCTTGCACACTTTGTTGATTTTTTTAGAGACTTTATTTGGGTGATTAAAGGTTTTATCAGCTAAAAATTCTCAAAGAATGCGTTTTATAAGAAAAGTTGTTTCAATTTTAAACATTAATTTTTTCTTTATTCCAAGATTCACAATGCCTGAATGATTTTTTTAATAAAACTTAATTGAAACTACCAATCATTGTTTCATATTGGATAAAAATTTCAAAATAAAATCTGAAAAAAAGCTCCCATATTTAACAAAACATTTAAAGAATAAAAGCTCATTAGACAAATAAATGATCGATAATTAAAGGAAATTTTTCCCTGTGTAAATAGTTACCTTTTTTAAACTAATTTTAAATTTATTGCATACAGTAAAAATAAATAGCAGATTAATTTGATTTTCATATCAAAATACCTTCAAATATGTCAAAAACGTCATTGTAGTAATTTTAGTATTAAAAGATCTCGGAAGTCATTTTATAAAAAAACTTTTAGTCTGCTTGAAAACCAAATCTAAATAATTAAGATAAATTAAATCTTGGAGTCTTTATGAACACTCAATAAGGTAAATACTGTTCATAAAACCATGTCTAAATTTTTACCATTATTTTAAGATATTTAAGAAAAGAACACTTTTAAAGGCAATTTTCTTTTAAAAGAAGCCAATTATTTAATGCTCTTAAAGCATTAAAAGAGTTTATTAAAAATGCTTTTGAGAATAAAATTGAACTTTGTGAAAAATTTTTGAAAAGTTTTCAGAATTAGTTACTTTATTTTAAATCTAGAAAAACTTTGATTTTCGAAAGAAAGCTTATTGTGTTTGAGAATGTAAGAAAAAAAATTATTTATTTTAATACTGTAGTTGAATGCCGAGCAATAAAATATTTGCTTAAGCTTAAAATCATTTATCAAAATCAAAAATAAGAATATTACAACTAAAAGATGAAAACAAGATGTTTAAATGAATCATGCAATGGGGCCTCACTACAATAACAATAAAACAGGGTAAGCATTTTTGAAAATTTTAGTTATCAATTTTAATTTAAATAAATTATTTGATTATTTAATTAATTAAGTAGAAAAATTATTTTGATTGAATTTAATTTATAAAATTCAAAGCATTTTCAGGTTAATTACGACGAAATAAAATTTCAATAAAATTTTTTCTTTGTAACACCATTATATTTCAATTCTTTTGATTTTCAACTCTAGAATCAGGATTTAGATCTATTTATATATTCTCATAGCATATCTTTTTATGACTTCAAATTGTCTATCAACTTTTTCAATTTGATGAAAATGTGATTATTTTTTTAACGATAACCTCACTTTTCGGTGAGACAACGATTTTTTTAAATCGTTCAAAGTCTACAAAGTGATTCTTTTTAGTCGATTTAGGTTATCAAAATTTCATTTACAAAGAACTTTTGAAATAAAATTTTTCAGATACGATATAATACTAGTAGATAAATTTTATAAAAAAAGCTTAAAAATAGCCTAAATTTGGCAGTAAATGATTGATAATTATTTTTTAAATACTAATGGTAATCGATCAACTTTTATATAGGTATTTATTGTTATTAGTTTTATAAAAGGAGTAATAAATCAATTTTTGGCAAAAAAGAATTAATTTTTTGATCTAATTTATTGACTTTATAGCTCTAGGAATATTTTTCTTTTAATTTCGTTGTATTAATAAAACTAATTTCTTTTTTTGTTTTAACAAAGTCTTTTGTTTGAGAATTTTAAATTTTAAGTTTTTAAAGCATTTTAATATTTTTTTTTTTAATTTTTCTGCCGTGTAATAGTGTTTCTTTTTTAAATTATTATTGGTAATGCATTTTAAAATTAACTTTAAGTTTTAACATTGAATGGCATTTTTATAAAATTAGAAACCATCTTTTTATAATTTTTTTTTTATATTTTTAATAACTTCGGTTCATTGTTTTAAAAATATCAATTTTTTGAAGCGCTATCGAAATTTTAAAGGAGTTATTTTTTTAAATAAATTTCAATTTTTATTAAATTCTTAGAATTTATCTTATTTTTTGGTAACTTAGCAGATCAGTGCAGTTGTCTTGGCTTTATGCGGAAATTGCGGTATTTATAAATTCTACTAAGAATAAGAAAATAAAGTAATGAATATATTGATAATGAGAATATTTTCAAGTATTTAAAGTAAGATTTTATAAAGCAATTGTTACATCTTTTTTACTAAAAATTGTTAAAATAATCAAATAACATATTAAAAATATTTCGAATTATTTAAGTATACTGTGCTACTACAATACGGTAAATTCACCATATTTTACACGAATTATGGTAAATTCACGATATTGTACCATTAAATTTATCATAATATCGTCAATTTTATGCCACTTGATTTTTTTGTTATAAAGCTCCCATAATATTTTACATTAATTTTTTTTTTTCACCTTTCTAGGAGATAAAAATGAACAAATATATTGCTAGCGCCTAATAATTTTTTCATGGTTTTTCGAGCTGAAAATTTCTTTTTTTTAAAAATCATTTTTCAAAAATATGTACTATGATAGTCATTAACTTATTAAGCGCTTAATTTTTGAATTGATATTGAATATTTTTTAAAAAAGTTGTTAAAGATTTTTAAAGAAATCATTAAACAAAAATAAAATAAAGTAAAAAAATAACTTATTTACTCCATTCTTAAATGTTTTAAATCTTTAGAATTTTTATCTTTAATAAAGATAGCTAATATTTTACTTGTTACAGAAAATTAAAACTAAATATAATATGTTTAGTGTAATCTATTTAATTAATAAAAAATAATTAATTTGAAATATCGCACTTTTTTTTCATTAATTTTAATTAAAAGACGAAAAAATACACCATATGAGAAACTAATATTTAAAACTTTATTAGTATTTAAATTTTTTTTGCCGACTTCTTACCAATTTAACATTTTTGACTAAAAATTACGTCTATTTCAGTCAAAAAATTCGATCAAATTTTATTTTTTCACTAAATTTAACAATAATTATCAGAAATTTACGATAAATAGAGTAAAATATCGTGAATTTATCATAATTCATGTAAATTTTGTGAATTCATCGTATCGCTGCAGCACTGTAAAAAACATTTTTAAATCTAAATTTTCTAATTAAATATTAAAAATTGATTTTATTTTCAATCTGTTTTTTAAATATTTTTCCTTTAATAAAAATGAAAAGAAACCGTAATCTCTAAAACTAACACGTGTCTAAATACTGATCTTGGTTTTGATAAATAGATAACTGGATAATTTTTTTTAATTTCTATAAATTATTTTGATGAATTGAATTTTTCATCTAATTTTCTCATTTCTAGGAAATAATTTTTAGTTCATTCCCAATACAGTTCTGATTTGTTCTAGTGGCTTTTCCCAAAATTGTCGTAGTTTTACGTAAAATCGTAAAAATTAAAACAGGAAGTTTACCAGATTTTAACGGACTTTACGTAGAATTTCTTAAAAATCAAAAGTGCAAAAAAATCCAAAATATTGCAATATTTTCAATTTTTTTAATTTTTTTTTTAAATTTATAAAATATTTTAAATAGAAAAAAATTGGATTTTTACAGCAAAGTAAAATTTTTGATCAAATTACAAGCGCCCAATTTTGCTCAGATATTTTTAGATGCGCAATTAAATTTCATCGCAGATTTTTAATTTTTTTTAAGATTTTAAAGCTTTATTTTTAAAATTTTTGAAAAAGGATTGTAATTTCTAAAAATGCAATAAAATTTAGTTGCGCATTTAAAAATGTTTGAGCAAGATTGAGCGCTTGAAATTTGATCAAAATTTTACTTTGCTATTTTACGCAAAATTTCGTAAATTTTTATTGATTTTAGCATGAAAAAGTTTAAAAAAAGTTAAAAAAAAGAAAAATTTAAATTACGTTTTTATGATATCAAAATTATTAAATTGATTAATTTTATTGATTTGACCAGTCGCCATTTTTCTCAATTACAATTGCAATTAACTAATTTATAAATGTCTAGAATTTTAAAGTCGCAAAAACTTGAACCTAAATTTGAACCTTTTCAAATGATTTATTTACAATGGTTAAGAAATATTTTTCAAATACCATTTTACGTAATATAACGTATGATTTGGTAAGATTAAATAATCTTACATCAAATTTAGTTTGTAATAAAAATGTAATTCCAAGAAAATGGTTACTTTGAAGAAAAAGTGCGATTGTTTTTAAGTGCATTAAAGATATTTAGACACAAAATTTTTCTTTCTTTTTTTTGGTCTATGAACTTGTGTAAAACTATTTTAATAAATAAAGGTATTAAATTCATTTTTGTCCTTCTTTTTTATTTTAAATTTGTTAATGAACTATGAATTCCAAAAAAGCGATATTTAATTAGAATTATGAAAGAACATGATTAATGGATTAAAATTCATTACTTTTTTATTGTGATTAGTAGAATAAACTATTGTTTTTCTGTATTTGTGGGATATTTTTTTTCAAAAAAATCGATTTTACAAAAAATGATTCTTGATAAGCAAATTAAAAATTTCAACTCTTTTTACAAGAAAAAAAAATTTAATTAATTTTTTAAATCATAAATCGGTGATATGATATCTATAAATTTATTTTAATCAATGTATTCAATAGAATAAATCAAAACAATCAAACAATAAGTTTTATTCTCAAATAGACGATTAATAAAAACAATACCTTAATTTTTATGAATCTAAATGAGAGTTTGGGTATGTATGAGTGATTCACTCAAACATTTGAAAGAATACACACTAATTATTATGAATAATAAAATCTAAAAAATCATAATTTTTGGCTTATTATTTAATTTAAAAATTCTTCACAGACCATAAAATAGATCTATGGTAACCAAGTCTAACTGAGTGGCCTATTTTTTTCTATTAAATATTTCTAACCCTTTGATGTTAATAAAATTTAGAAAAATAAATCTTAGAATCACTGACTATAAATATTATTTATCATTTTTTTTTTGACAAAAATTGGATCTCAATTTTAAAAGACTAATATATTTTTATTTTGAAAAACATACTTTGGTTTCTATTAAACTTTATTGACATGAATTAAAAAGAAAGCAAGGAGGCCAGACCTAGAGATACTTTGTCTTAATTTTTTTAAAAATATATATACAACAAAATTTGCCTTGAATTTAAAAATTAAATTTTTTGGAACTAATGATAAGTTATTAACATATTTTCGAAATTTTAAAACTTAAAATATAATTAAATGCAATGAATTTTATGAAAGTAAGGATTATCTTAAAATTAAAAACAAAGAAAAATATTAATAAAAATAATATTAGAAACGATATAGTTTAAAACTTTGGTTCGAATTGAAATCAAATTTTTTAAGTTTCAGTACTCAAATCTCTAAAAAAAATTTTGCAAAAAATCTTTCAAATTTTTTTTTTGCATTAATTTTGTAGCGCTTGATCGAACACATTTAATTAAATCATAGCTTGAGTGCATTAAACTTTAAGTATTTTATTTCAATTCGTACCAAGGTCCTAATTATATCGTTGGAGAATGTGGTCAAAATAAAGGATATTGAAACATGGTTGAAGTGATGTTTGTTGAATGACCCAAAGCTGTGTTTCGATTTGTGAAGCTAAAAAATCGAACGATAGAATACGGTCCCTTATATTTTGCTTCTCTAAATTTTATTTTAAATTTTTACTTGGTTAATTAAAAAATGAATTTTTAGAGTCAGAATTAATTTTTGCTTGTATTTGAAAAAAGATTGGTTTATCTGAAATTAATGGCGAATTTAATTTTTTCTAGGAAAAAGGAAAATATTTTGATATGCGCAAATAATTTATTTTAAAAATAATTGAGGTCGCAAAAAAAACACATATAATTACAATATTCAAAGTCTATATATCTGAATAATTATTTTGAAAGTTTTTAAAAATTTTTTTTTTAAAGTTTCACTTAATTATCATTTTTTTGTCTCTAAGTTTTGATTAAGTGACTATTTTATTAAGAAAGAGTATTTAAAAAATATTTATGAAACAAGTATAATTTATATAATTATTTATAATGATTTTTAATGATCTATGATCTCAACCACATAGAAAGAGATAAGGATTAATACTTATTTGAGAATTCATTTTTTTAGTTATAGCGTTTATCTTAGATTAAGCTTCGGTATCAATTTTCCTCGAAAAGGCACTATTAGTCAAAAAGCTCCATTAGTTACAGAAACAAAAATGATATTGGAAATATTTTGTTGTCTTTTTTGTTCAATTGAACTTAAAAAACAAAGTTTGAGAATTTTTGAGAATATATTTTTCATGGAATACCTTTCGATTCATTTAACTTTGGGAAATGATTGTTTACAAATATTAGGCAAAGTGGATTTTTAGTGAGATCTTTAGTTGTATTGAAACTACAAAATCTTTTTCCAATATTTAAAAACTAAACCTTAATTAAATGTCAAATTTTTTTTTTGACCAATTTTTTTTAAAAGCATTTTTCAAAGTGAAAGAAATTGTTTGAAAATATATTCATAAGAATGATAAAATTTTTTTGTCTTCAAATATTTTACCTTTTTATTTTTATTCTTATTAAAACGACGAAGTTCATTAAATAAAAAATAATTTAGGATAAATAAATGTTCAGCTTAGTCTAGTGATCATATTTCGAGTATTTAAAACGTTAAATTAATTTAAAAATTTATTGGGCCAAAAATTTTTAATTTCGAAGTTTTGAATTTTGAAGTTTTCGACTTAAAAGTCGATTAATTTAAAAATTGAATATTTTCAATTTTTATTCGATTATGTTTGCTTTTGACAAATTATGTTTTTAAGAAGCAATTTTTGAAACTTCTTTTTTAGCAAGAAAATTATTATTTTAATAAAATTTAAAAAACATCTTTTTTATGATTAATCAGCAGATATTTTCTGCACATGCTTTATATTTTAAAAGAGTAAAAATATAGCAATTTTTAAAAATTTAAATATAATAAGAAATTTTTTTGTGTATTGTTTATCTTTCAAGTTTTTTGGTATAAAAAATAAAAAAATAATTTAATATATTGTAAAATTATTGTTAAAAAATTATTCAAGGAGAAATATATAAAATTAGAACACACAAATTAATAGATTTAGGATAAAATATTTCTATTTATTTATTTATTGAATTGAATTAACCTCCTTTAAGGAGAAGTAAAAGAAAATAAAAATAAAATTTTTTTTTGTGTTTTTAGTTAATAATTTTTCATTTTTTAAAATATTTCTATAAATAGAATGATTTTATAATTGAAGATCGACAGAACCATTTTATACACCTAAATAAAATACTTCGTCTGCTCATTTTTCGTTTCTTTTTAAGAAAAAAAAGATAAAAAGATAAAAATTTTTTTAAAAAGATGAAAAAGGAATTAATTTCTATTTCACATGTTTCTTTTTTCATCGACAATTAAGATTTTTAAAACTTTGTTTTATTTATCTTTAAAATATCAGAAATAAAATATAATTATTAATTTAAAAAATACTTTAATACTAAGCTTATTGTTTTAATATTTTCGCATTCATTAAATTATTGCTCGAAAAATAAAAACCTGATTAATTTAAACTAAAAATAATTAACAAAAAAAAACTCCTTTTCAACTCATTTCAATACAAACTGATATTTTTATTTTTTCAATTAGGATTATATTCATTAAAAAACAAATTAAAAAAAATTAATCGATAAAGTGTATTTTTTTTATAAATTTTTGAAACATGTGTTATTTTTTTTACTCATTAGATAATGAGTAATTTTGGTCTAATGTAAAAAGTAAAGTAAAATTAAAAAAAAGAAAAGAAAGAACATTTTTTTATTTTTTATTTCTAACTAATTAATTGATTCCATCTATAGCCAATAACGTCATAAATATCTAGTATGTAACTTTAAAGTGCTGTATATATCATGTTACTTTTATGTGCTTCATGTGTCCATTTTTTTAATTTTTTAATTTGTAAAATCTTATATTTAGTAAATATAATAAAATCTTTTAACCAACCAAAACTTTTATGTGCTTTATGAACTTTATTCCATATAATTTAGTAAAGAAAACATTCCATTATGTATACTTTAGTGATTATGTGGTAATTTAGTGAATTTAGTAAAATCTTGTAACCAACCCATACTTTTATGTACTTTATGTCCTTTATACCATATAATTAAGCAAAGAAAACATTCTTTTATGTATACTTTAAGGGAATTTATTGAAAAAAATAAGATCTTTTAACAAACCAGGACTTATAATGATTTTATAGAAAAAATAATTGATGAAAAAACAAGTTAAATAAAGCTAACCATTAAACAAACCATAGTTTGACTAAGCAAAATACGTCGCAGGGCGTATTGAGCTTTGTCAAATTAGGGTTTATTTAATGGTTAGCTTTCTTTTAACAAAATGGGATTCAATTGGAGTTTAGGATTCGGGCAAGGTAGAGAGTAGAAGTTTTTTTTTTATTTGAATTCATATTAGATAAATGTTACATAAAAGATAGCATACTTGGAATTAATTACCTTGGTTCATATGGTATAGAGTGCATAAAGTACATAAAAGTATAAGGTAGCCAGGAATAATTTAGTGAAAGAACAAAGCAGCTAAAAAAAATTCATTATTTTTCATGGTCAGTTCATGGCTTCAATTTTCAAAAAAAAATTTGAGCCGATATAAAGGATATACTGTATCTTCCAGCCAAATTTTTTTTTTAAATTTTTTCCATTAAAAAGGATTGACGCTGTTATTAAAAAAATAACCATACTAGTTTTTAATAATTTTTAATAACAATACCTCATTGATTCAGAAATCATACAAATCCTTTTTCTAATATTTAAGATGAGCTGCTGCTGTTTATGAACAAACTAAATGACACAATTAAAGTTACTTTTGGACAACAGAAAATTCCAAAAACAGTTAGATAATTTTTTAAAAATTAACACTTTTAAATTATAAGATTAAATGTTAAGTTAAAATTATCATAAAATTTTTTGATCGTTTATAATGAATATTGGAATTAAATAATTTTATCTTATTTATTTTTTTCCAGTAGTAATGAGATTAAATGTTTTTTGACTATTAGTTGATATAACACGAACTATTTATTTTGAAATTTAAAAAATTTATTAAGTAATTTTTCAAAGGATATCATTCATTGTTCCTTTTTCTTAAGCTATTTGTGATCGTGATTATTTAGTTAATTATATATACTCAATTCCAAATTAATGTTATAAAAAAATCTATTAAAACGATTTGACTATTTTTTGCTTTTAAAATATTTTAATTATTTGTTTAATAATATTTTATAAATATAGATGTCAAATCGATAACAAAAGAAACTACAAGTTCCCTCTACTGCATATCTTTTATTATTACATTTTCAATTTTAGCGTAAAAGGCAATAAAATTGTAACAAAGGGATGAAATTGATCTAAAAACTACATTATATTAGAAATTATTGAATTTCATTAGATTTCTAAAATGTTTTCGAATTCAATTCTTAACATTTTCTTATGCTATTTTTTTATTTGTTTTTTATTTAATCTATCGTCTTTTTAATTTTTATTCACTTAAGAATTTAAGTTGACAATGGAAACAAGAAAGATTTAAAAAAAAATAAAAGTTTTTTATATGCTTTTAATTTTGAAAAATTTTTTATTCCTTTTTTAATTATTTTTTTTCTTTGACCTTTTCAACACCTTCATGGCGATTTTTAAAAATATTTATCAATATTAATCGAAAAAATAAAAATTTTTGTTTTAATTTAAAGCAAAATGTTTATAGAATCTAAAAGAAAAAGAAATATAAATTTTTAATTGAATCACATAGTTTTGGTTATGACTGGCATACATGTCATCAATCAGGTCAGTAATTGTTCTTATGTCAAACTCAAGACAATCAATGCCAATTTTGGTTTCTAACAGTCTGAGCTGCTTGCTAAAAGACGAGCTAATATTGAAAAAATAATTTATCTTGTTTTCTTATTTTAAAAAAAAAAATCCTGACCTTTTTTGAATTTCCTTAAAATGGTGTTTCAGGTAAAGATGTGGAACAATTACAAGCTTAAAAATATTAAAGTGGCGTGGTATGTGAATATTGAATGATAATTGCATTTTATCAGTTATTATTCTATTACCTTTCCTTTTATTTAAAGTGTTCCATCTCAATATTTTTAGGCTAAAAATTAATTTTGTATCTAAATAAACGAATTTAATATCTAAAAAATTTTAAAAAAATTATTTAAGTATCTATTTTATTCTATTAATATATTATTTAATTATTATAGTTTGAAAAATAAAAAAATTTAGAAAAATATAAGAAAAAAATTGCTCATGAGTTGCTTGATAAACAGGAACTAGTATAGAAGTATTTGATACCTCACTTTCGCTCATTTTTTAGTTTTTTAATTTTAAGTTATTTTCGCTTTGAAGATAATTTTTCACAAAGAAACAAATTCAGTTTTGTGGACTTAAACCAGTTTTATAGTAAGTATAAATTATTAATTAATTGATCAAAAAATCAATTGAGTTTTTGTATTAATTAAATAAGAAACAAAATAATATTTTTTAAGATATTGGAATAAATTATATTAGATATTATATACATTAGATATTTTTATAATTAAAATTAGATACTAAATTCATTTATTTATTATTTAGATACGGCAATAAATAGCAGCCAATATTTTTATCACAATAATAAAATACTAGAAATTTTGTTAAGTGTTAGTTAAGTGTCAAAATAAGTGTCTAAAATTTTATGGAATTTTTTTAATTTTAATTTATTAGAAATTTTAGTTTTGATATGAAATTATTCATTAAGTTTTTTAAGTAAGCACAAATTTGTATTAAAGGATGAAACATCTGTAAAATTCTTATGTCTTCTCTTCCCAAGTTAATATTGAGGTAACATCGGTATGGAGAAAAATGAATTGGTAAATTACCATGGATCAAATTTTTAAACTTCCACAGTAGGTAATACAAAAATTTTTCCTCTTTATTTCATCTCCAGAACTAGTTATTGACCATTAGAAAAAATGTATTTCGAACATTATATTTCAAATTTTTTACAAAATTTGGCATTGTGAATTTTGGAAAAAAAAAACAAAAAGAAAAATTTTAAAATGAAATAACTTTTATACTCTGAGTCCAAAAATTGTTCTGCAAAATGTATCAGCTGATACAAACTTTGTAACACCCAAATTAAGTCTCTATAAAAACTCTGCAAGTCTGCAAAGCACTAAATGGAACAGAAAATCATTAAAATTAAATTGCAGAGTTATTGTAGAGACCTAATTTGGGTGGTACAAAGTTGTATAGAATAAAATAACAAGGTATACAAGCTAAATTATTTAATGAAAATTTAAAGCTTAATTGTGGTAAAATTCAGAAAAATTTATTCTAATTTTCTATTTTCGAATTTATGAAAAATGAAATTTTCTTTATAAGATTTAATATTTTGGGTCTATCTCGTTTGGTTTGATCACCGTCAATGCTTTCACCGTTTTGGTGTTCAACTTTTGTGATAAAAAAAAAGGAATAAAATAAAAAAACGTGGTGTAATCATTTACAAAATTATAATAATAATAATAATAAGATATGGCAAGCAAGCTTGCGGAGGCGATTTACTAGGAGATCGCCAATGGTAGCGCATTACGCAATAAAAAGAAAATTATAGAAATAAGAGAAACTGATAAGATTATGCAGTTCAATAGACATTATTGATAACTTTGATAAACAATACAATATACAAATAATAAGTAAAAAAATTTAAGAAACTGAGATGGGTTTATAATAAAAAATTTAAAAAGAAATATAAATAAAATTATCATGTGGTAATTATGTGATCATTTTTTGAATTCTGTTATCATTTATCGAGTTATGTGATCATTTTAAAATAAAATATATAAATAATGAAATTTCTTATTTATATACTAGTTTATAGTAATTTAAAGAAATTTTTAATGCTTTTTGGCCATATGTTACTTTGTACATCGCTCATTTTTCAGCATCTGTTTACACAAAGGGAATGGAATAGGATTTTCGTGTTTACTTAAAGCACGATTAACTTCAAGTACCGTTTTTTTTGTTACAATTGGTAGGATAGAAGATTATTTTTCATAAATTAATGCCTTTATTATGACATGATTTAAATTTTTAATTAGTTACATATTGTTTTAAAAAGTGATGTTTTCTAAAAATTTGAAGCTTAAGAATAAAATATTACCAAAAGCACAAAGATAGAAAAACTAATTTTTAATTTATAATAAAAAAACAAGACTTTTTATTTTTCAAAACTTGGTGATCAATTAACATTTTTTAATATTTTGGATTTTGTGATCATAATTTTTTTTTAATTGAACACCTAAACGGTGAAGGCATTGACTGAGATCAAAGCTTGATCACAAAACGAGGTAGACTCTAAATTTTTGGGGGAAATGGAATTTTTTTTTTTTAAATTTATCTAAAAAGTGTCCTTAATTTACCATTAATATCGATATAAAACGAATTTTTACAATAACATTCAGTCTCAAATCCAAATCGAGATATTAACTTAAAGCCATTGTTGTAATACTTAATCACCTGTTTACTTATTTTGTGATTGCGTTATCATGCCGACTTTAGGATAATTATTAATCACATAATTTGTGAGTTAAATTTCGACAAAAATTAAAATTTTTGTAACCAAATTTTCATTTTTGTTATGAAATATAAAAAATCAAAAAATAAAAAATACAATCATTTTATATAATTTTTGATTATTTTGTTTTATTTTTCTTTTAAATATGTTAATTAAAAACCTTTTCATTCTTAGAGAAACTTATAGTCTTCGTCATTTTCCATTTTCAAAATTCTATTACATTTTAAAAATGAAAAATTTAATATTTAAAAAAAGCAATAAGCCTTTGAAGGTTAAAATTTTAATGTTTTAATTGGCATTATTATTGTATTTTTGCATCATCGTCTTCAATTTCAACTTCAACTTTTAACAACTTTATTATTGAATATTGAAAATTGATTTTTACAAAATTCCAATATTTAACTCCACTAACAACTCTAAAAATTTCATTTTAATTTTATTTAATTATTTAGTTTCGTCTTTCTTGTTTATTCCACATTATTTAATTCATATATTTTTATGACATTTTAATAATTTTTCTTTTTCAAAGAGTTTTGGCACAAAAAGAAAAATAAAAAATAAATAATTCATTATGAATATTGACTAGTAGGAGCCTATCATTTTTTAATCAAGCGTTAATTTCTTCTTTTTAAATATTGCTTAATTGCTAAAATTATTTAATATCTCTTTAAAATAATTTCAATTAAGTGTACAGTGGGACATCTTTAATTGAGGACAGAATTTTTTTAAATTTTCAAGTCTTTGACTTTTTTAAAGTCATGATTAAGACTAAAAATTATCTCAAAAACAAATATGTTTTGGATCCTTAAAAATTAACTACGGATTAAGTTTTATGACACAATCCGTAAATAAGGAAATTTTGGTAATTCTCATTAATGTTTTGAAAAAATTTTATTTACAAAATTTTCTTTATTTTTTTTTACTTTTTTTTTTAAACAAAAAAAAATTTATGGAACTAATCTCTTTTTAAATTATTAAAAAAAAAATTAAGAATAATTTCAAATAAATTAATCATGATTAATTAGTTTATGAGAATCAAAACACTTATTGTTTGTAAAATAAAATGGTTTGAAACTTTTTTAATTTTTATAAATTAAAAGATTTTTTGTGTGCATTGTGTTCGTATATTTAAATTTGCAAAAATATGAGAAGACATGAGAGTTTAACCTTAGCTTATTGCCATTCAAACAAACCATGGGTGCTTCCAAAATTATTTTTTAATTAAATTAATTAATTTTTTTTTGATTAAAAATAATAAAAGGATGATTAAGAAAAATATTAATTTTTTCCAGTGTAGATTTTTAATTGAGAATTGGAATATTTAATTTGTATTTTATATATGAATTATGCTAAAATACCATAAATTACCATAATATTTATGGAAAAAAAAAGTTTAATGTTTTCTATGTTTCACCTTTTTTTTTTTGAAAAAAAAACATTTGCGTTTTTAGAGATTTTTTTAATCCAGTCATATTTACCTGTGTTTATTTAATGCGGCAAAAAAATAAAACTGAATTTTGAACAATAATAAATTTTAGATAATAGTAGATTTTAGTATTATTGATTTTATTAATAGATTTAAATAATAGATTTTTTTAGAATAATAAATTTTAAAATCAGCGTTATAATTTAAAAATATAACGGTGATAGCGATAGTGACAGTGAATGGTTTATTTTGCTAGTAAAGTTTCAACTTAATGTTAGGCATTTTCCCTGTATTTGAAATGTTTTCTAAATTTTGTGAAAAAACAGTTTTTTTTCTTTAATGATAAATTGATTAAATTTTCGGTGAGGTTTAAAGATAACTGAAAAATTTACACGTGGGTGTATTTTTTAAAATAACATTTTGGTCAAACCAAATATATATCAAAAATTTTGCTCTTTCTTTTAAGTGAGTGGTGACTTTTGTTTTATTTATTTGATAAAATCCAAAATAACTTAAAAAAGCAGTTTTGACATATAATCACCTGAGTGTTTTTTTATCATATTATTTCAAGCACAAAAAAAAACTCTGAGTTACCCTTCTAGTTAAAGTCTACTTCTTTTATTTTAGAAAAAAGTTTTTAAATTTAGCCAATATCTTTCAGCTTTGAACACTCCCATATCTTCTAGTTTAAAAATTTAAAATCCTGTTTTCTAAGAAAATCTTTTTAAAGGATACTCAATTCCGAATTATTTTAAAAGCTAGCTTGATTTTTTACAAATTTTAATTTATTTTAGACAATTTTTCAAAATTTAGCACCGATTTTTTTGCTTAAAATAGTCTTTAGATCAAAAATGATTTATTTTATAAAGTTTGGAAAGTTTTTGTTGTTTCAATTTAAAACTGTTTTCTTAAGATTTATGCATTTAATCAAATAAATATATATATAATCAAATAAATGGATAATAAAAAATTCTTTTTATTTTTTTTCTCTATCTCAAGTATTCATTATGCATTAAATTAAAATTTCAGAATTTGATGATCCAAACCTAAACCCGTGGGTACACTTTTAGACAAAAGCTTGCCTTAGCTTGTTGTGAAGCATAATCGAGCGAGGGAAACGGTAATAATAATAATAATAATAATAATAATAATAATAACAGAAGACTAACTGAAGAGTAAGGTTATATGTTGCCTTACTATGTAGGCCAGGTGAAAAAAGGAGGTGCTTAATGTGTTCTTAACTTTTTTAATTTATTTTCATTTTAATTGTTGTGATCTTAGCTCTTTTTAAATATTAAAAAATAAATGGAAAAGATGAATTTAAAAATACCTAGAAACTTTAAAGAGTCAATAATTAGACATACAAATTGTTTTCTAACAAAAGCTTCATTTCATGTCAAAAAAGAAGATTATTTTGGCGATTTATTATTTTTTAACTAAAATTACTAAAAAAATTTTTTTTTCCTAAATTTGCATAACTGATATTATTCTTATTAATTTTTCTAAATCGTATTAAAATTATAAATTAAACATAATTATACTTTAAAAAAAACTAAAAATCAGCAGATAGACGCTTAACTCGATTTGAGCATCTTTTTAAGTCAGAGAAGGATGTATTGTACAATTAGATTTTTTTTTTTAATTAGAAAAATATTTGGATAAATAAGAATATTATGGTATGAATTTTGATGAAAAATGTGAGTTCTGTAATCTGGTTTCTAATTAAGATCTCAATAATTCTTTGTTTATTACAATTTGGTTCATTTAATAGAAGTAAAGGATAAATAAAAAATTTTAAAAAAGTTAAATAAAAAATTATTTTTTTTTAAATTTAATTAAATATTGAAAAAACTAGCATCAAACTTGATTTTTAAAATAAATTCACATTTTTAAATTAACTAAGTAATTTTATGAAATGTAAGTCATTTTTATATTCATCTAGTAAAATTGGTATAAAATCAGTAATTTTAGTTAATGAATTAGCACACGCCGATTATTTTATTAAAATAATTGACCTATATATTTTATGTAACTTTTTTGTGATTTAATTTTGGTCTAAAAAATTAATTTATGTGATTTTTATATTTCAATAACTTCATTTTGTGCGTTTTTCATCATTTCAAATGAAGAGTTTTCTTTTTTTGAGTGAATCACATTTTTATGCATTTAAATCTCTCTTTATTTATTTTTGATCGCCACCCTTGCTATGGTAGCTGTCTGATTTTAATATATAATTATAATAAAATAATTTTTATTTTGTTAATTACATGCTCTAGGTTTTTAAAAAATAAAATAGGTATTTTTTTGTTCATTTTGAATGATAGAATTTTACAAATCAAAATTACAACAATCGTCAATTTTATTTAGAAAAAAAAAATTTTTTTGCTTAATATAATTACCCAAATGGAGGAAAAAAACTTGCAAAAATTCACAGAATCGGCTCAAAAATAGTTTGCAATTAGCTAACTATTCTTAAAAAATAAATATGATCAAACTCAAACACAAATCGAAATTATGATTTTTACCATAGCTAAATCCCTATAATGACTAGTATTTATTATTATTGTTATTTATTATTTATTTAATCTTAAGTTCTATGAACAGAAAAAACAAGAAAAATTTTTAAGTAAAACAGATTAAAACAAGTTTAAATTAAACAAAAATCAAAAATATTAAATACATTTTATCAAATTAATCCAAAAAGAAGTTCCAATTGTGCACAAATATTAAAAAAACTAAATAAAACTAATTCAAAATGATTAATTTTAAAATAAATTTCTTAACCAGTTCAATACAAATTTTACAAGTTTCTCTTCAATTTTGAGACTAACTGTCTTCATCTAATACTGAAATCAACCTTTAGTAAGAAATTTACAAGTTTATATAAATTTAAAAACAAATTGATTCCATTAGGTTCGAAATTTTGCTGATTATAAATTTTACCGAGTCTACTAAGCTAGGATTTACACTCTTAATCAACAACTTTACTATTTTGAGTTCATTCCCTAAACAATTGATAGATAAGCTTTTTTCAATGCGGTTCAATTGTGTAAAAAACAATGTGCTCTTATTTGAAGTAAATTAAATCTTACTTGTATAAAGGAATATTTCTTGGCAGGACTTCTTATCATTTGTTCTAAGAAAAAAATTTTGTGTATTAAATAAATCTGACCAAATGATTCTATTTTTATTCTATTTAATGGAACGTATAAATTCCCAAAAAAAAAAGAACGCTAAAAAGAACGCCGTTTTAACGCTGGCAAAACGTCGTTAAAGCGGCTTCTTTCCAGCGTTCTTTCAGTGTTTTTTCAGCGTTTTTCACGCTGCAGAACGCTGATAAAAAATCATTTCAAAATCAATGAAAAAATCGATTCAATGGTTTATTAAATTTCTTTTTCATTTATAAAATATAGATGAATTTATGATTTGAACAGCTGCTGAAAGCCTTAGTGTAAGTCCTATCACTGTGGTAAAATAAATTAAGATAGTTTAAGACTAAAACAATTGTATTTAATTAATATTATTAAATAAAAATTAAGATTCTTTTCGATTAAACTTAACTTTTCTTTTTATAAATTTTAGAAGTTAAAGCTTGATTTAAATAAAAATAGTCCTGATAAAAGAATTAATTTTTTTTTGGACTAATTTGTTATTCTTTTGGAAGTTTTTAATTTTTGCATTGTAAACGTATTTTATGTCATTTTCTTTGAACGCTTAATCTCCTGCCAGTTCTGCTTCAGTCCATTTTCTGTGAGTGTATAGTCATTCTTAACTGCGTCTATAAAATTTCTTAAAATCTTAAACATTTAAAAAAAAAAACTATACCAATAAATTTCTCAACATTCTCCACTGGAATATTTTTTAGCCTTTCACGGTTGTGCACTAGTGTTTTCTGTGAATAAAATCGGTCGTAGTAATTAGGACCATTGTAACTGAAAGAAGAAAGAGGGGGAAGAATAATATTTTAATTAATTCTTTAAAATAAAAAAAAAAGAAAAATAAAATATAAAAAAAAATAAAATAATTTAATTACCTCAAAATTTTTTCTTTCTTTTCTAAATTGTTCAATATTTAAACATGTAGCTAATGTGCATATGAGCATATGATAATAAATTTAATATTTTGAATTAAATGCCGATATTTACAATGTGTTCATATTTTTTTTCTTTTCATCACCCAAGAGGTGTTTTTTGAAATAAATAATAATAATAATAAATATAAATAAGTCTGAGATTTTTTTTGTCTAATTTTTTTATTTTTATTGAAGTTTAATAGTAAGATTTTGAAACAACATGTTTTCTCGAATTTTACAACATGTCGTTTCTTATCGAAAACTAGTTTTCAAAATGGCAATTATCGACTATAACGACACATCTTTAATACCATTTTGAAAACTAATGTTCGATAAGAAACGACATTTCGTTATTTCCGATTACCCATATAAAACGGGATATATGTTAATATAAAATTTAGGGTAATTTTTTTATATTTATTTGTTTATCTGTGCCGATCTAAAGCTCCTTCAAGTTAAATAAAAATAAGTATCAAAAAATTTAAAAAAATTTAATTTGAAACTTTTTTTAATTTAATAATAATAATAATAATAATAATAATAATATAAAAAATAATAATAATAAGCTACAATAGGTTAGCGGTAGAGCAAGCTATTGCTTACTAAAGTAGCAATTATGCATCTAATAACAAAGTAAATTAAAAAAAAAAAAAATTTATATGAACAGGCTAATAATTATTCGTGCTTCAATATCGTTTTTTTTTTAAAAACCATTCATATACTAGATCACCATTACATTTTGAATTTAAAAATTTAAATTTCAAATTAATCTTTTTTTTATTTCAACTTGTTAGATTTTCAAACTGATCGAATAAAGCAAATTACCCCGATTAACCAGCTAAATCAATCTTCATATAGATCCCAATCAAAGTAAATCAATTTCTTTTTATTTCCTTTTTTTTTCTTTTTTTTTTACTCCGATCTGGTGGTATGACCCATTCCTGTCCTAGTTGCTAAACCTTCCCACCTTAAAGGCTCCTGAATCGTCTACTCTTTTCTTGAAGAGGTTTTTGCTTCTGGATGTGATAGTATCTGTTGTAAAATTGTTCCAATTGTCAACAACTCTATTCAAAAAATTTCTCTATAGCCATTCTTGGTACACTGCTTTTCCAGACGTTGTTTGCTTCCGCGAACGCTACGCGCAGGTCCATCGACTGTATCATCAACTTATTCGGGTTGTGCCAGTCCACTCTACTTAGTCCAGTTCTTATTTTGAAGGACTCAATTAAGTCAACTCTTTGTTTCCTTTCCTCTAGTGTTCTCAAGCTTATTGAGTCTGAAATCGTGCGGCAAGTCCTTTATAATCTTTACCAGTTTAGTTGCTCATCTTTGAACACTTTCAAACGCTGTAATATCCTTTTATAAGAACTTCACACTTCTATGGTGTAATAAATAATAAAAAATTATTTAAGAGCCGTGATCCTTGGGAAGTTCAAAATTGTCTAAAAAATTTTTTTTCATTTCTCAAGCGATTTAACACTAGAAGCACCAACGAGTCAAAATGACTCTTTTACGATTTTTGGCCGCTAAAATCAAAGTCAATTTTTGTTATTTGAGCACAATATTTTTTTTTCAGCATAAAAATAAGAATAACTTTCTAAATTAACTAAAATTAAATTCAAAAAAATTTGTCTTTGTGCCAAATCAAGTATATACTACTAGAAGCACCAACGAGTCAAAATGACTCTTTTTTCGGTGTTTGGCCGCTAAAATCTATGTATTTTTTTTTTTTGAGCATAATATTTTTTCAGCATTAGAAATAAGAATAACTTTCTAAATTAAAATAAAAAAAATTTGTTCAAATTCGTTTTATGTGGTAATTATAAAGCGACAAATTTTTGTTCAAAATGCAAAAAAGCAGGGTGTGGAAATTGTACAGAAGAAATAGAGAGTATTTGTAAAAAGTGTGATTGACCATGGATATTTTATAAGGCTCAATAAAAGACTAAAATTTATTAATTTACCATTTTTATTCAATTAATTTAATAATTTAAATAAATTTGAACATAAAATGTATGATTTATTCCTTAATTTTCATAACGAGTCAAAATGACTCGTTTTGGTGCTTCTAGTAGTTTGAAATTTTGGTTTTCTAGTGTTAAATATGTTTAATACAGCCTGTATTAAACATATTTAAAAAAAGATTCAGCTAAAGATTGAGAATTTCCTTCTGAATCACCAAGAATGATTAAAATGTGACAGATGCTTACCTTATATAAAGAATTAATATTATTCTATTTAATTTGTAATTTTATTTGATTTGTAATGGTATTTAAACTGTAATTTATTATTATGTAATTCTATTTTTGTATTCTTGCATATTTTTCCTTTGTAAAATTCTTGTACATAATACTTACTTAATTCCACACAATACTTTCTTAGATTAAATTAAACAATGACTCTTACTGAACTAAAAAAAAAAATAATGTATTTTCCAATTGTCTGTTATTTTCCATCTTTTCTGCGCAATTTCGGCTACCATAGATGTCCTCCAAGTAGGTCATCTCCGCAAGCTTGCTTGCTGTAGCTTATTCTAATTATTATTATTATTATATATTATTAGGCTGTTTAAAAAATAAAATAGGCAATTTTTTTGTTCATTTCGAACGATAGAGAATTTAAAATAAACAAAATAATAAATTATCATAATTACAACAATCGTCAATTTTATTTAGAAAAAAAAAAAAAATTTTTTTTGCTTAATACAAGTATTTGCACAAATTCACAAAATCGACTCAAGAATAATTTGCAATTAGCAAACTATTTGCTCAAAAAGAAAAAAAAACGATCAAACTCACACTCAAATTGCAAACACAATTCGAAATTATGATTTTTGCCCAACAATAAGAAAATAAGAGTTTAACATAGCTAAATGCCTATAGTGACTAGTATAAAAAACAATCGTCTAATTTAATCCCATTCTTAAAACTAATACTTTTATACTTTTACTCCTCGGCGCATATTCAACAACATGCATATTTCTACTAAGCCCCTTTTCCAACCAAATATTCGCCATCTATTTCTGTCTCATAGCACCTCTCCCTCCCTCCCTCTCTCTCTCTCTCTCTCTCTTAATTATGCCTTTCTCTTCTCCTCATTCGCAATTCACTCCAACTCTTGTTGCATAAACCATGGTTTCCAACTAAAAAAAAAACAAAAAATTTTTTTCTCTTTAGAACACACAAAATGTCTGACATTGATCCAGATACGCTACTCGAATGGCTACAAACTGGTAATTCAGATGTGACTCTATTGGCCTTGGAGCAGCTGTGCACCATACTGCTGCTGTCGGACAACATAGACAGATGCTTCGAGAGGTGAGACCAAATTTGTTGTTGCCATTCCATTGTAAAATAAAAAAAAAACCCTTGTTTTTTAAGCTATCCGCCGCGCTCATTCCTGCCCGCCCTCTGCAAAATCTTCCTGGACGAGCAGGCCACCGACCAGGTGCTTGAGGCGACGGCGCGCGCCCTCACCTACTACCTTGACGTGAGCCAAGAGTGCACACGTCGCATCGTGTCCGTGGAGGGCACGCTGCGCGCCATCTGCAACCGCCTGCTCGTCATCGAAGTGGACAACAAGACGAGCAAGGACCTGGCCGAGCAGTGCATCAAAACGCTGGAGCTGATATGTGCGCGCGAGTCGTCGGCCGTGTTCGAAGCGGGCGGCCTCAACTGCATACTGCCGTTCATTGTCGAGCACGGCAAAGTAATCTACAAAGACTCGCTGCACTCGGCCATGAGCGTGGTGACGCGGCTGTGCGCCAAAATGGAGCCGCACGACCCGTCGCTCGACTTTGTCGTGCAAACGCTCAGCAAGCTGCTCAAGCACGAGGACACGTGTGTGGCGGAGGGCGCGCTCCGCTGCTTCGCCTCGCTGTCCGACCGGTTCACGCGCAAGGGCGTCGACCCGGAGCCGCTCGCCAACTACGGCCTCGTCACCCAGCTCATCGACAAGCTCGGCCACTCGGTCCTCGCCAACAACACGAACAAATGGCTGCAGGCGAGCGCCCAGACGGCCCAGGAGCCCGCCGCCCTCTCCATATCCACCCTCACCGGCCTCTTGTCCACTCTGTGCCGCACCTCCGACTCCATCACCAAGCAAATACTCGACTCGAGTGTCCTGGACTCGATCGAGAGGGCGCTGTACGGCGACGAGCGCTGCGTCCTTGACACCATGCGCTTTTTGGACCTGCTGCTCGTGCTCATTTTCGAGGGCCGGCAAGCGCTGCCCAAGCAGCCGCCCCCGCCCGCACCCACCGCCGCCGCTAAGCTCAAATCGGACAAAAAAAAGTGCGACGCCCACACCGACAAGCTGCACCGGCAGCTAATCGAGCTGATTCGGATGAAGGACACGGACTCGTTTGTGGAGAGTGTGGACGGCGCCGGCCAGCTCGATCTCAACTTTATGGACGACGTGGGCCAAACGCTGCTCAATTGGGCGTCCGCGTTCGGCACTGCCGAAATGGTCGAGTATTTGGCGTCGAAGGGCGCCGACGTCAACAAGGGAATGCGCTCGTCGTCGCTGCACTATGCGGCCTGCTTCGGCCGGGTGCAAATCGTGCGCATTTTGCTCAAGTACGGCGCCAATCCCGATCTGAGGGACGAGGAGGGCAAGACGCCGCTGGACAAGGCGCGCGAACGCGGCGAAGAGTCGCACCGCGAGGTCGTGCAGCTTTTGCAGCAGACGCCCGACTCTATTGACTCGCACGATCGCCACGAACTTGCCGTCGCCAGCCAAAGCGACCAGCTTATCGAAGTTAAGTTCGCCTACACCAAACGGCTAATGCCCATTTTGTGCCGTGTCAGTCTGTCGTGCATGATCACGTCCATTAACAAATCGTGTCTCAATTTGCTCAAAAAATTGATCGCCTATTCGAACGGCTCCCAGTTGAATCAAATTGTTCAGTTGAATTTGGAGGACAGGAGCAATGGCGAGCGGCAGACAATGGCCACTTTGCTCGTCGATTTAATTGCAAAAATTCTCAAGGTAATTTTTTTTTTTTTTTTTAATTTTTTTTTTCGTGCAAAAAATGAAATTTAGGTCAAAAATTAAGTTTGAACTTTTTTTATAAAATAAAAAATAAAATTTGTTATATATAAAATGTTCACATTTTGAGAAAATAGTTGTAAAGAAATTTTTCTGTTACATAATGATATTAATACCTGACATATTGCTGGTATTGTGAAGTTCAAATACAAATTGAACAAGGCATTGTACAAAATTTTAATTCTTGATGAAAATATGGTCATTGTGCTGTAGATTTTTTTGTATGTTTTAAAAGGTGAAACAAACAATGTTTCATTTAACGGGTCTTGCCTAAAATGTGAAATTTATGTTCACCAAATTTCTGTTCACAAATTTTGTGACCAAAGTAGTTCACATAAAATAAAAAACGTTCACCAAAAATTAAGACAAAATTTAATGGAAAATTCACTTACAATTGAGAGTGAAGATGATAAGACCGATTCGGTTACTTTGGTTAAATAAAAATCTAATGATTTGCAATAAAATGGGATAGCGATGCTGAGTCAAGTTTGGGTAAAAATTTACTTACAATTGATGAGAAATTAAGTGAAATTAAGTTTTTTCTTTTTTAATTTCCTTCTTTTTATTTTTGAACTTCTATTCTTATCTATATAATTTTATGTATTTATCTATTTTTGACTCGAAAAACTGTAGATAATTGTATTTTTTAAAAACAAAATTACTAATATTATCAATTCTTCAATTTTGCGAGGCTGAGAAGAAGGACTAAGATCCATTCTGAGTAGCCTTGGGAAGGAAAACTTCCTTAAATTATACTATAAATAAATAAATGAGAAATTAATGAAAAATATTAAAGGAGTAAAATTGAATATAGCAAAAAAAATTAAAATTAAAAAATAATTTTTGACAATTCATTTTATTTTTTCTATCGAAATTAACATTTAAATTAATGTTCCCATAAAAAAATTTAGTTCACGAAAAATTAAAATTTTTTTTTTAAATTTTCTCTGGTCACAAAATTTGTGAACAGAAATTTGGTGAACATAAAGTTCACATTTAGGCAAGATACTCATGGTCACATTTTTTGGTGAACTTCTGTTCACATTTTAGGCAAGACCCCATTTAACAGTCCAGTTTAAAAAATATAAAAAGAAATAATTGCCAATAAAATTGGGCATCTTTAAGTTGATAATAAATTCAATATATCATTTCAATTCAAAGAGTTTATCGTTTGATATTAAAATCAATCTTTAAATTAATTGGAATAATATTAATATTAAATGCTTTACATGTTATGTAGATTTAAAAAATAAAAAAAAAATAATTCCAAAAATTTTTGTAGAAAAAATCGATCTTTTCATTTTAATACTTATTTGGAATTTTAATATTTGTAATTCATTATTAAATTATTATATTTTAATTTTGAGTGCCAGATACAAATACTTTTGAAATAAAAAATTTCAAAATAAACTCTACAAAAAATCAATTTAAAAAATTTAAATTTAAAGAACGATTTTATCAATGGATTTAGAAAATATTTTCTTTAATTGTTCAATTTTTTTTAATCTACTTAACATGAAAAGCATTTTACATTAAAATTATTTAAATAAATTTAAAGATTAATTTTATTATCGAAAAATAAATTCTTTGTATTGAAATGATATTTTGAAATAATCTTAAACTTCAAGATGCCATAAATTGAGTATTTTTAATCAAATTGTATATAAATTTAGAAATGAAAATTAAATTTTTTGTTATTCTTAATTTTCAATTACTTTAAAATTGAACCAGTCTAAGCATGTTAATTGTATTTCTCTACAATTATAACCACCCAATGTTAAATTATTTAATTAGCGATGATACAATTTTAACATTTGAATAAAATAAATTTACCAATTGCAAAAAAAGTTCCATTTAGAATATAATAGATACAACAAAAAAAGAAATCTCAAAATACTGATATTTTATTTGACCATTTTTTTTTTCTGTGTTAATTTTAATTAATTTATTTTTGTAAAATCAAGTGAAACATTATTTGTTTCATGTTGCTTCATCATCAAAGTTTAAAAAGCTCAATTTTTCCAATTTTAATTAATGAAAAAGAATTTTATTTTTGTAATTTTTTGAAGGTTTGAATGAAAATTAAAATAGTTTTGTGAGCTGACTAATTAAAAAGGTCACTTTTTTTTTCCTTTTTTAAAAAAAAAATAGGTGAGCTTTTTAATCCTTTTAATTTTATCTACCCTACTTTACTCTGAATAGCATAGTAATACCTCAAATTCAAAATTAAGTTTTTTTGGGTTTACCAATTGGTGAAAGTGAGTTTGTATCGAATTTTATTAAAGAAAGTTTAGAACTCAATTAAATTTGATAGGATTTAAAAAATTTAAACATTTTCAGTCAATTTTGAAAAAAAAATTTATTAAAATAAAAAAACATAAAAAAAAAAATATAAATTTAAAAAGAATGAGGTTTGTTAACGGTTAACCCCAACGGTTGGGGTAAAAGTGATAAAATACAAAAAACAAATAAAAGATGAGTATAAAAAAAAACGAAATCAAATTAATTTAAATTCTATTATTTACATTTTTTCGAACAATAAAATTCTTTTTTCGGATCAAACTTTTTAGGTAGACATTTAGCACATGACCAGTTAGAGTATCCTTCACATGAAATCCATTTAGATTGATTTTTTTATCGGAACCGAATTTTTGTTGACCTTATTCAGTGACTCGTCAGTGTATTTTTAATTGGTAGCAGGTTTATTTTTAAAGTTTGTTCCTAGCATTTTTTAAAAAAAAGACCATTATAAAAAAGAAACTTACAATAATCAATTTATTTTAATATAGAAATTCAAAATAAACCAATTAACGGTACAACCCTAAAGTGAATTTTTTTTTAAAAAATGTGTTTTTTTTTTATAAAAAGAGAACGGTTATCTCTTTGAAAAAAAAACAATTGAAAAAATGAAATCAGAGGAAATTGTTTTTACACAACTACAATTTTTTTTTTAACATAACAAAATATTAATTAAACACTATACTTTTAAAACATGAGAATTATTTTATTATAACATAAAAAATTATCTAAAGTCAATTACAACATAAATAACTTTTGCTACCAAAACAAAATGAAACTTTACATCGAATAGGACATTGGATTTTTGATCCATTTACATTGCATTTGGACGAAAGACAACTTTTAATATAAGATGATTTGAGATGTTGGTCAAAAATCTTGTCATACAGATTACACTTGCTTGTATTGGCAGCATGAGTCTGTCCGTACTTAAACTCGCTTGTGGAATTAAAGAAAAACGTCTCGACTTCAATCTGCTCTGATGTTGTTAGCACCCGGTCATACTCTGAGTTTGAGTGTCAAAGCTAATTGCGATATTTTTTAGTTTTTTTTGTGTTTAATTTTACTTTGAGATGTTTAAAAAAAAATTTTTGTGTCAAAACTAGGGACCCATGAAATCAGGGTCAAAAATTACATAAGACAAAGGGTCATTATTTAAAAAAAAAAATTTTCAAGAAGTTTTTTTTCGCAAGCGGTATCTTTTTTATTTATGGGGTTATTTTTAAATTCAATTAAAAAAATATACAATGGTATAGGTCATATATCAATTGATTAATTTGTAGAAAAAAAAATAGAAAAAGAGTCATTTTTTATTTGCGCAAAAAAGTGAGATCAAACAAACACTTATCGTTATTACCCCTTGCTCGTTTCAAGCCGTAAATGCGGCCTCATGGTTTTTCCACAACGCTAAGTGATACCGGCGGAAAATAAAATCGGTAAAAAAGAAAAGATAAGTGTGAAATAGGTTTTCAACAAGGGAAATATTTAAAAATTATAATTTATTATTCTAAATTTTAATTTGCAAAAAAAAATAAAAATAAAAACCAATCAAAAAAAAATAATTATTCAATCTAAATAAAATTGCAAATTAGCTAAATTATGCTTGAAATGGGCCAAATGATTTGCATTCAGAAATGGAATAAAAAAGGATTATTGAAAGGAATAATAGGAGTAAAATGAACATTATTTAATGATAAATAGATAGATCAACTATTTTGACGAGGAATACACTTGCTAATAAACACTTATCATAAAACTCATTAATTTACTATAGGTATATACATTTTTTATCATTTGTTAGAATGGATTTTGAATACGTTCCAACCACCAAAGGCTATCCTATGATTTTTTATAGAGGCTTTTTATATCAACGCTTAAAAAAAACAAATATTGATGGTACCACAACTTGGCGTTGTAAAAAATATTATAATTTAAAATGTTAGGCTGTTGATCAATCAATTTTTTTTATCAAAAATATCACTAATTGCAATAATTCATTATTTCAATTTAATTAGGATAATTTAATATAAATTATTAATATTTATTAAAATTAGTAGGTTTTCAACAACGTTTTAACACTTTTTTATTATTTTTTCACACTTCCTACTCCACCTTTTTTTGTCGGTTAGATAAATTAAAAAAAAAATAACACAATTGTTGAAAACCATCCAGGTGTGAAATTGTTGTGAAAAAACCTTGAGCCCGTATATGTTACTAATTATTTCGTTTTTTTTTGATTCTATTCGAAAGAATGACCCAAAATCCTTATTTTTTCAAAATTCAGATAAAAGACAAAATTTGGAACAAAATTTTAATTCTATTTTTTTTCCACTCAAGGACACGCACAACTATGACAATGTGGCAATCGGTCTGGCCATCAGCAGCGATTTGTTCCGCAAGTGCGATGAGTTCATTGTGGACGAGTATACACGCTACGGCGTCTCCACACTCATAGGCTCGATTGGCAGCCAAGCGAGCGGCGCCGATTTGGCCGACGACGATCAGCCAGAGCAGAGCAGCATGTTCAAAAAAAGCAAACTGTACGTTTGGAACGCCGACTGGTGCTTCACGTACACCGACGCGGCCATTTTTGTCTGGAACGAACAGTGTTTGATCGAGCTGCCCAACCGGTCCAACGGCTGGTTCAAGGCGTTGAGCGACGAGAACACGGTCAGCGTGTGCTATGGCGACGGCGCTCGCAGCGCGTTTAGCGAGGTGGAGACGGCCGCGTGGCTGGCCGAGTTTGAGCAGGTGCGCACCGCTCTGCAGGGCCTGGCGCCCGAGATCGTCATCCTGAGCGCCGACAAGCAATTGCACATCGAGAACTGGACGTTCAGAGCGCTCGCCGACACCCAAATTCTGATCGCCAACCGCTACGACTTGCACAAGCTCACGTTGCGCAAAAACCTTGCCGCCTTTCACTCCAACCTCGGCCACAAGCTCAGCTTGGAATGCGGCGCGCACGCGCTCGGCGACGCTTTTGCCGTGCCCAAGCACCTCCAGTCGACCAATCTGTCAAAATTGAACGCTCTCCAGCACTATTTGTCCGCCGCCAACCAAAACGCCACCAAACTCAAACAAAGACAATTAAAACGTCACTGTGTCACGCTGGCCAATCGGCTCCAGCTCGACTATCTGCAGCACAAGCAGGACCGGCCGCGCGCCCTACTGATCGCGCTGAAGCGGGCGGTCGCTCAGATTGGAGACGTGACGTCATTGAATGAGACAAAATTTCGGTCGACACTCGTTCAGTTGAAAGAAGTGCTGGCCGAGACCGACAAGGGCATATCGTCGTACGAGCTGTGCATGAGCGGCCTGGTGCAGTCGATGCTGAGCGCGCTCGCTGACGACGAGACGGCCGAGGGGATCGGACGCCGGCGCGCCTTCGCCGCCGTCTTCGGCACCGACCACACCGGTCTAGTGCTCAATCTAGTGCGCAAACTGATCAATGTCCTAGAGGCGTCAGAGAGCCTGCCCGTGTATTTGTACGAGGCGCCCGGCTCCTACAATCTGCACTCGTTCAGCAAGCGTTTTCGGCTGGGTCTTAAAAAAGGCGAACCGTCCGACCCCAATTGTCTGGACTACACGGGCCGAGTGCTCAAAGTGGAGCCATTGGCCAACATTAGTCATCTGGAAAAGTACATTGCCAAAATGGTTGTCAAACAGTGGTACGACTACGAGCGGGACGGCCTCACGTTCTGGTCGAGTTTGTCGCGGCAGCTGCCCGTGCGATTCGAGTACGAGAGCGATTTTGACCAGAACGGCATTTTGTACTGGATCGGCTCGAATGGCCGCACTCAAGACTGGATAAATCCGTGCAGTCACAACGAGCTGGTGCGGCTGTCGCACAGCGAGTCCATGAAGCAGATGGCGTCGGGCAAAGCAGAGGATTTGCTGGGCCGAGTGGCCACTAGTTGTCACACGACTGGCTCCGAAAAGCGTCTTTGGTTCGTGGTCGATTTTGGCATGTTCATTGTGCCCACTCACTACACGCTCCGATACTCGAACGGCTTTCAGAAGACGGCGCCGCGTAACTGGGCTCTATTGGCGAGCAAAACGGGCGGCTCCAGCTCAGCCGACTGGGATATATTGTACACGCACTCGAACGATGATGGACTGCGCGACTTTGGCCAGTCGTGCACATGGTCTTTGGCAGAGTCGACCAAGGTGAAACAGGAGAGTGAGGGATGGCGGTTTTTTCGCGTGCAGCAAACGGGCCGCAATCAGAGCGGCGCCAATTACACTTTGTCTGTGTGCGGCTTTGAGGTGTACGGTACGGTCACCGGTCTGGTCAGGGACAAGCTGACGGCCGTTAACTTGAGCTCGAGTAGTACGCGGCTGTCCGATTCGGAGAGACGGCGCCAGAAGCGCTTGCTGGCGAGAAGCTCGCTGCAGAAGCAGATGGTGCTCGGTGCTAGGGTTCAGCGGGGTGTGGACTGGAAATGGCCGAACCAGGACGTGGTTGGCGAGGAGTTTGAGGGCACGGTCATAGGTGAACTCGACGCGAATGGATGGGTCGAGGTCATTTGGGACAGTGGCGTGTTTAATCACTACAGAATGGGCTTTGAGTCAAAGTTCGACTTGAATTTGGCGCCGAGTCACGACGCCGCCAAGCTCAGCACTTATCATGCTTTGGCTATGCAGAATTTGGCCATGTCCAGAACCAATTTGGCTCATTTTCATCCAGTGGATAATATGCAGTGCGAGACTGGCGCCAGGATTGAGCCTAGTTCGGCCGCCAGTCTCAGCGATGTGTCCAAAAAAGAGAATTTGGCCGCTCTTGGTAGCAAAATCAAGTTCAAATTTGAACCCGACAGTAAAATAGGTATTTTTGAAATTTTTTTTTTTTTCTATCTACAGTCCTGCTAGTACGACAAGTGTTTTTAGTGTAATTTATTTATTAATTTAATTTAATAATAATAATAATAATAATAATAATAATAATAATAATAATAAAACATTTATTTTTCATGTTACTTTAAGATTCCGCTAATTCAAAGCGTCTACACTGTCTCCAGAATCGATTTTTGAACTCTACGTACCTTAAACTCCCAAGACCGTATTTAAAAAATTTTTGAAAAAAAAATATTTTTTTTTGACCACTACCTTTCAAAGTCTGTATATTTGAGTGCATGGTGCTTGTACTATGAAGGAAATATCTAGGGCAAAAATATATATATCATGTAAAATGTACATATATTCTGAATGCCGAGAAGATAATCTACAAAACGGTGTGTTGAACTTATAAAAATTTGGCTTCATTCATATTTTACTCTGACTTGCGCAAAAGTCAGAAAAAAAGTCATTTTGAAGTCTTTGAAATAAAAATGGCCGCCTTAATAACTACATGGAATGGCAAAAGACTTATTTTTAAAAAATAATTTTTCAAGTCAAATCAAGAGACTTGATTTTTTTTAATAAAAACGAAACTAGTCCTCCAAAACACCATTTACCCCATTTTTTTTATTTCAGATTCTGAAACTAGAGATAAATAATATTAAACAGAAAATATAATGTAAAATACATTTGTCAATAAATTCTAGAAACAAAAATAGAAATATAAAAAACTGAATATATGTACGTTTTATATTATATATTTATGTGTTTTTTATTGATTGTTACCTTCATAGAACAATCACCATGCACTCAAATATATAGATTTAGAGAAGTAGTGGTCAAAAAATTTTTTTAAATACATATTTGGGGTTTTTTAGGTACTTAGAATTTGAATTTGAGGCCGGAAATCGATTCTGGAGATAGTATGGACGTTTTTAAATTAGCGGAACCTTAAAATAAAATGAAAAATAATTGTTTTATAATTTGTTATTATTATTTTTATTATAAAATTGAATCAACCTCCTTTAAGAAGAAGTAAAAAAGAAAAAAAAAGAAAAAGAAAATTTTTTTGTATTTTTGTGTTTTTTTTTAAATGAAACATTTTTACCTAGAAATAAAATTATAAAAATAAATAAAGAACGTATGTTTTAAAATAGAAAAAGGCATGAAAGTTAGAAAGTAAGAAAAATTTTGCCAAAACTGAATTAGCCAATTTAAGAGAATTCTGTAATGTTTAAATTTTAGATTGCTAAGACATAACCAAATTGAATCAGATTACCATCATTACAAATTAGATTATTTTTTAGATTTTCTTAAAGTTGGTTTATATTTATCGTAATTTTTGATGTATCTATTTTAAAGTATTGGAAATAAGTACCAAGTAGTAGGAAAAAGATTTATTCGAAGGGGAGTCATTTAGCATAGATTTTAAAAAATGTGATGGTGATGATAATTATATTTAATTGTATCAATAAAAGTTAGTTTTGAAAAAAGATAAAGTTCATCAAAGTTGAATACCCTCAGTACTTTTAAGACTCGTGATACGTGACAGTAGGATTTTGAACCAAACATTTTTCTAATTAAGTTTTTTTGAAATTTATTTATTGAATCCTTTAATAAAACTTCAATTTAAAAAAAAATAAATTTTTGAATTTTGAGATTTTAAAAAAATTTCTGCAAAAGAGTCAAGTTAGAGCTAGGAAAGGCATCACCACAGTGAGCTTAATTTTTTTCAAGAAGAATTATTGAATCAAGTGTTACAAAATAAAAGCAATTTTTGATAATTTAAAATAAATAAAAAAAATATTAAAATAATTTAAAATAAATATTTTTGCTAATTTTTGTTAGTTTTTAAATTAAAGAAAAAAATATTAAATATTTTTTTAATTTTAATTTTTTGTTTATTTTGACACAATAACATGTATAGTCTTAAAATTTTTTCTAAAATTTACAATCAATTAGATCCATTTAATTTTGTTTTGAAAAAAAAATTTTAAACAAAAAAAAACTACCAATTTATTAGGTCAAAAAAATTAAAATTTTTTATCTAATAGCATTTACCAGTTTGGACAACAGTCTGAATACTGTTGTAAACTCGGCCAATTTTGAAGATTCAATGTCCATCCAGAATATGAAAAAGCTCGCACAGCCAGTAGATCTATCCAAAGTAGAATACGACGAAAATACAGATGCTTTCAAATTTCTTAGTCAAACTTTCAGTCAAATTTGTCCTTCGGGTCAAAATTCAAATTCCGCAAACCAGACAAAAACAATGTCCAAAAAAAACCTTTTTTCAAATTCTAAGACAAACATATTGAATAAAAATCGAAAGTCTAGTTCGACACCAGTGTTAACTATGACTGAGTCTAATAGTCAAAGTGATCTGACCTATGAGCATGTTGCACCACAAGAGTACGAACAAGAGCCTAATTTGTCAAATCAAACATTGTCGTCCAACACTTGTGACATCAAATTGGAGAATTACTCAACTAATACATTGAATGATGAAACATTTAGGTCCTATTTTTTGCCGAACACTGAGCCAAAAAAGATACTACGCCATTTATCTTTGCAAAACAACCACGACAAATCACAATCTACAAACAATTTGCTTCTGTTTGATCCAAATCAGATGCAGCTTACCGCTGTCTCAGAGCCAAATGTACTTCTGGATGATACTCAGAGCCAAAAAAAGAATTTGCCAGCGTCATCTTCTTCTTCATCATACTTTCCCCTTGAGCCCACAATGGAAGAATGCTCCGAGAACTTGGACATTTCATATGAAACCAAACAGGATGAGGAAGCCAAAAGTTCTACCGAAGATTTGTTCTCGAAAAACTTGTGCACCTTGATAAACAAGTCGGATTTGAAGCAAATTCTGGCCAAAGAAGATGAAGCAGATGATAAAGATGAAAGTATATGTCCTAGCGAAATCGACATGTTCTCAAATCTTTTCTCTAAAGAAAACTCTCAGGATCTAGAACTTCTCTTATCTACGTTTAGTCTATTTTCAAACAAAAAATCTCAATTCAACTCATTGTTCGAATCTCTCAGCTCGCTAAAGTCACTAGAAGAATCCAAGAGCAGCGAATCCGAAATATCCAACCAGGTATGATTTTTTTTATCATAAGTGCTTTAATGAGTTAAATAAAAAAATGCGTCTAAGTCAAATGTACAAAATTTTACAATAGTTACTCAAATTTTTATTAAAAATTTTATTTTGATTTTAGTTTCAAATATTTTTAAGAAATTTTCTGTTAAAGATAAAATTGAATTTTAAAAGATTATAATTACAACTTGTTTTTAATGATGTATAAGAAGTGAAATAAAATTTTTTATATAATAATTGAAAAAAATACCATCTGAAAATTTAAAATAAATCTTTACCCATAGTTGACTTAAAACTTTTCGCTGATTTTGCATTGATTGCGCACAACACATCTGAAACAATAACAAAAAAAATTTTTTTTAACTTTATTTTGTAATTTTTGTAATCTTTTATATGAGTTGGGCAATATGAACGACAGTTTATAAAAACTATAACCATCATAAAATTTTTATTTTTCATCTCAGTGCTATTAAGTATTTTTAACTTGGCAAAAAAATAAGGTAAGTTTGGTAAACATTCAAAAGTCAACCATTTCATACAAGTGCAAGAACATGCATTATTAAATGTTTTGGAATCAAGCTTTTGGAAAAGTATGACCAGTTTTTTAACTAAATCTTAATTCAGAAAAATATTCTTATAAATATTGGCTTAAAAAAAATTTTCACACACTCATTTTAAAGGCATACAAAGTACGGTTCGTAAAAAATATCACAGGGCTTTGGTAAAAAATAATAATAGCTATCTGTGTAGATTTTTGTTTAAATTTAATTAAGTTAAAAAAATCAATTGACTAAAACATTACATTTGAATTTTGATAATTTTTGAAACTTTTTAATATGTATATTCTAGAAAAAATGGCTATGATAACAAAACATAAGTATGTTGAAAAGATTTTTGGTAACGCTAGAAGATAATATTTTTTTTTACTATTAAGACCTAAGAAGTCAAGAAAACTTTTTATTAACACTAAATTAAAAAATATTTTTTTTGAATATTTTTAGGAAGGTGTTACGTACAGATAAAATATCTTTCTGTAACAATTTCTTTTGATAGATAATTATCTGAATATTAAATTATTTTCAGAAAGATAAAATATCAGTCAAATAATAATTAAGCTAGAAAAAGATAAATATGTGAGAAAAATTTGATTTGAAATGAAAATAATAATTAGAAAAAAATACAAATCGCAAATTTAATTTCGAGTACAAAACTAATATGACCAAGATTTTTTGAAATTTCCAAATTCAGCTTTATATAACAAATAAATAAATAATAATTCAGTTTCGAATTCTTGAAATGTTGCATTTCTCACCTTACTTTATCTGTGGTATTTTTTATACTTGTTAAACATATTTTAAGAGTACTTAGTTGACTACTTTAAAGAGTTATTAACTGTCAATTAATTAAAATAAGATAATGAAATAAATTAAAAGTAATTGAAACTATAAGAATCCTCCAATATTAAGTCAAGAAGTATCAAAATATCTTTTCATAGTTTATTCTTCAAGAAGGTAATCATCTGAATTTTTTTATGTTCTAATAGAGATAATTATCTATTCTAAGACTTGGCTACATAAAGATAAAAAATCTTTCTGTAGTCATTCTTTCATTTTTATTTTATATTTTATAAATTAAGGCTACTAATAAAATAACATTATTAGATTAATTCGAACAGGCTTAAAATTGCTAAATCTTAGGAAAAAAAAGTTCAATATAGAAAAAAATATTAGAGTACAATTTTTTTGTTAATCATTAAGATCCCAAAAGTCTTTAAACTTTTGTTTGTCTTGAATAAAAATGAAAATTTCTTTTACTGTACAATTATATGCCATTATCAATAAAAATAAAAATTATTTATTTATTCAAATATTTTAAAAAATCTTAGGACAAAATTATTGAAAAACTTCACAAAATTTTTGACATATCTAAAAATCTTCATGGGTCTTTAAACTAATATTTTTTAATGCTATTTAATTAAAAATAATTAAATCTTTCTATAATTTTATATTTCTTTTTTTATATTAAATAAGGGAAAAAAGAAGGTTTATTTTTTTTGGGGTTTTTATTTAATTAACTTTTAATAGTGAAAAAATACCTAAAAATCATGAACAACAATATTATAATTATTAAACAAATATGAATTTAAAAAATTATTTTTAACTATATTTGGATTACAATTCCCATTCTTTAAATAAAATGGCCAAGATATTGTTTTCATTGTTGTTGTTTTCATTTATAAACACAATAAAAAGTTCTTCTTTTTATTCAATAGCATGTCACAACTTTTTCATTTCTTCAGTGTTTTCGGTATAAATATTATCTTTTATATCTTCTAAGATTTGAAAATATACTCTCTGTTGATAATGGTTCGCTCATTTAAAAAATTATTTATTTGTTTATCTGTGACGAGCTAATGCTCCTTCAAATTAGAAAAAAAAATTAAAATATCAAAATAAATAAAGTTAAAAAATAAGGCAGAATAAATAAAAAAATATAAAATTTAAAAATTTTAAATAAAATAAAATAAAATCTTTTTTCCTAGTATAAATACCATGAAAAGTATTATCACTTATTTATTATTTATTAATTAAGTTATTAAAAAAACCTCTCGGCTCTTTTAGAGTTTAAAAGAATTTTTTTTATTTAATTATTTTAAATTAATAAATTTTCAAAAAAAACCTCAATAATAATTTTTCTAATAAAAGTTCTTGTCAAAACTTTTGCCAAAATTAAGTTCTTGGGTTTTTTATTATTTTTAATTAATAAATTTTAAAAAAAAAACTTCAATAATAATTTTTCTAATAAAAGTTCTTGTCAAAACTTTTGCCAAAATTAAGTTCTCGGGTCTTTTAGTGTTTTCAAAAGAAATTAAATTTTTTATTTAATTATTTTTAATTAATAAATTAAAAAAAAAACCTCAATAATAATTTTTCTAATAAAAGCTCTTATCAAAACTTTTGCCAAAATTAAGTTCTCGGGTCTTTTAGTGTTTTCAAAAGAAATTAAATTTTTATTTAATTATTTTTAATAATTAAGTTAATTTTTTATTTAATTATTCAATTAATAAAATCAAAAAAAGAAAATAAATAAATTCCAATAATTATTTTCCAATAAAAGGTCTGGTCAGCACTTTTGTCAAAATTGGAGCAAAAAAATGATGAAAAATGCTCGAAAAACGACGATGAAATGGCGGACATGGACGATGAGGACGAGATGAAACAAGAGGACGAAGACGAAGAATTCATGCGAGCAGTAGAGCACATACCGAACGACGAAACCGACGAGAACTACGACGAAGACTATTTGGACGACGACGACTTCGAGTTCTCCAACAAAAGCTTTGAGAACGGCCTAAAAAGAATGAGAGAACTAAAGCGCAGACACGTCCCAGTCGCCCAATTCGGCTCCCGCTACCTCACCAAATCCGATCCAATCGACTCACCAAACTTGCATCACGACGAATTCGTCCTAAAGTGTCAATTTTCAGCACTAATCCCGGCCTTTGATCCAAGACCCGGCAAAAACAACGTCAACCAAATTCAGGACATAAGCGTGCCAGCCAATGTGCAGCTGGCCTCCAGCTTGAACGTGCCGCCCGAATCCACCGGGCGCACTTCCAAAATCGATCTCTATCTCAAAATAGAGCCGGGCACCAAACAACTCGACTTTGTCCAAGACCAAATAAAATTGACCAACAAAAACGCAACCATTTTCCAATACATCCAAAGCCTCATCCAGTTCAACGCCGAGTGCTCAGCTTTGCACTTTGAAAAAATGAAAAGCGTCTGGGACATGAACTACTCTCTCATCTACCGAGAGTGCACCGATTCGGACAGCACCGAGGACAACAGCCACAAGACCTGGTCCAACATCCACGACATTCTCAACCTGTTATCAGTAATCAAACAAATCACGGCCAACAGCCAACTTGACAACGAGTTCATCAGCCAAAAGCTCAACAACAAACTAGTCCAACAGCTGCAGGATCCGTTGGTGCTTGCCTCAAGATCAATACCAGACTGGTGCAAGTTTACACTAAATTCGTACAAATTTTTGTTTCCATTCGAGACCAGACAGCTTTACTTTACGACGACTGCGTTCGGCGTGTCAAGGTCAATAGTGTGGCTGCAGAACAAACGCGACGCCATGCTGTCCAACTTGCGCGGTCCCACTGCCAGAGCGGTCCGCGACGACCATGAGTACCGAATTGGCCGGCTAAAACACGAACGCATCAAGGTGCCCAGAGAGCCGACCAGCGAGCTGATCAAGTCGGCCGTCAACGCTCTCAAATTTCACGCCAGCAGAAAAGCTATCTTGGAAATTGAGTTCATGGACGAGGAGGGCACCGGACTTGGACCAACTTTGGAGTTTTACAGCCTCATAGCTGCTGAATTGCAGCGAAAAAAATTCGCCCTGTGGCACTCCCATGACTTGGAAGAAAATAGTGAGTTAACTGAACAGCAGATTGAAAATTTGCACGAAAAATTTGTGCACCACAAGAACGGCCTTTTTCCGGCGCCATACCCGGTCCAAATGCACCAGAGCAGTCACTTTGCATCAGTTCTTGACTTTTTTTACTTTATGGGAATTTTTATAGCCAAGAGTTTGCAAGACCAGAGGCTTGTGGACATACCATTTTCCAAAGAGCTGCTCAAAATTATCTGCAACAATTCGGATGAAGTAAGCCTTGATATTCTTGGTCTGGACGATCTGTGCCACATAGAGCCTGTGCGCGGACATCTTCTCAAACAACTCAAGCAAGGATTGAACAGGTACCAGTCTGGCCAGACAGATGATGTCTATGTGAGTCTGAATGGAAGCGAAGTCGGGCTCGAGGAGTTGGCGCTGGTGTTTCAGTACAACCCGCCGTCCAAGGTGTACGCCTACGAGCACTTTGATCTTAAGGAAAATGGTGGTGAATTGGCCGTGAACAAACACAACCTTGGGGAGTACATTGACTTGGTGGTTGATTTTGTGCTCAGGTCGGGCATTCAGAGGCAGATTAGGTCTTTTAAAGACGGCTTTGACAGTGTGTTCAGCATGGACGCGCTTAGGTGCTTTGAGCCCCATGAATTTCAGGTTTTGCTGAGTGGAGATCAGGCGCCAAGCTGGACCTATGACGAAATAGTGAATTGTACCGAGCCCAAGCTGGGATACACTAAAGAAAGTGAGGGCTTTTTGAGGTTTGTTAACGTGATGTGTCAAATGAATGCCCGTGAGCGCAAGTTGTTTGTTCAATTTTTGACTGGTTGTTCGTCTTTGCCGCCCGGTGGTCTTGCCAACTTGCATCCAAGATTGACTGTGGTGAAAAAAGATGGCAGTGATTCAAGCTATCCAAGTGTAAATACATGTGTTCATTATCTCAAATTGCCAGAGTATTCGAGTGAAGAGGTGCTTGGTAAACAATTGCTGACTGCGTGTCAAGAAAAAGGATTCTATTTAAACTGAGAGACTAAGATTTTTACTTAATTTTCTACCGATTATTTAATTTAATTATATTTAATAGTTACTTAGCCATTAATTAATACAATGTTTACTAGTATTTGGAACGCTACACTCGAAATCATGGGCATTTTTTTTTCATCTATTAAATCATTATGTTCATTTATTTAGTTTTTTTTCTTCTTTTTTTCTGCTAATTTAAGTTTTTAATTTTAAAATAAAATAAAATTGTTAATAAAGACTATAATTTGGTTTTATTGTGTGTTGGCTACTTTTTTGGGGCAATTGTTTAAATGTTTATTTAACATTGAGCTCCACGACGCTTTTTTTTTTTTAATTTATTTTCATTTTCTGATAAATACTTGAGGCATAATTGAATCTCTTTTTTTGTTTATCAAATTTTTAAAACCAATATATTTAAGTTTATAAATTGTGATTAAAATGCAAAAAAATAAGGAGCGAAATTATTACCAAACCACAAAAATAGTAAGAAATACCATAAAAATAGTAAATTATACCACTAATTTAATAACACAACCACAGATTAAATTTAAGTTATATTATAACTTTTATTAATTTTTATTTAAATCATTTTTTGATTGCAATAACCATAAATTTAATAAAAAATTATCAAAAGAAGTTAAAAAAAATAACAAAATAAAAATCTTTTTTGATGCGCTGTTGATGTGCATTGTAAAGCCAATTCCCTTAAAATCGTAAAGTCATAAAATAATAAAAGCTAATGAAACTTTATTTAAAAGAGACACAAAAAGCTTAAGGAAAATATTTATTATTCAAAAGAGTGTAAGAGAATAAGATAAAATAAAAAGTAAAATTTTTCTTAGAAAAACATATTTAATAAAAAAAGTTATGTTAGATTTGAAAAGATTTTTAAATTTTTTGTACCAATTTGGTCAAAATGGAAGTAAATTTTTCTTAAAAATATTTAAGAAATCAAAAATGAATAAAAAAGGCATATGTTTTTGACTTACCTCTAAATTATTAAAAAGCACCTCTAAAATATAACAATTTACCTCTAATTTATTAAAACATAAGCTAAATTGTTATTTATAAGCTATTTTAATAAAAAAACTCTATTCTAATAAAAAAGTATCTAAATTAGTAAACTAGCAGATATTTTATTAAAAAAAATCTAATTAAAGAAAAAAAAAGTTAATTAAAGAAAAAATAAAAAGCTAATTAGAGAAAAAAAAGAAAGTAATATTTAATTTTGTTTGCATTTAGTTGGACAATACAAATAACGTTTCATACGCATTTATGAGTTACAAACTCGACAATACTTTTTCGTTTCATCAACACGAATTCTTTTCGACGGTTGAGGAGCTATTTCAGACTCATTGTCCTCATTATCTGATTCAATGCCTTTTACAGGTTCATTTGATGCATTTGTTTCATTTTTCTGACGTTGCAAACACGATGCATTTTTCTTCGGTTCTCTCCTTTTTCTGTTCGATTCAATTGGTAAATCCATTGCTACCAATGAGTAAATGTCAATTAAATGAAACATTTTAATTTTTTAATTAACAGAGTTTAATTCATAAAATAGATGTTTTTTTAATTGATTAGCCTTTTTTTTTTAATAATTAGCTGCAGTTTTTATTTATTAGCGGGTTTTTTAATATTTAGATCAGTTGTTTTAGATTTAGAAGTCTCTTTAATTTATTAAAGGTGAACTTTTAATATTAGAGGTAAGTTTTTATATTTTAGAGGTATTTTTTAATAATTTAGAGGTAAGCAAAGAATTTATGCGAATAAAAAAAGCTCTTAAATGATACCATATTTGTCGCATTTTTTATTGATTTTGTAACTTAAAAAAGGGGGCACAATTTCAATGGAAAACCGGTAAGGTTCTTTAAAGTTATTGCAATCAAAATATGGTTTAAATAAAAATTATTGGTAATATAAATAGATTAGTGGAAAAAAACTCAATGTGTGATTGAAAATTTAATTTGTGGTTGTGCTATTAAATTAGTGGTATAATTTACTATTTTTGTGGTTATAGTTTACTATGGTCCCAAAATAAGCCTAAATGAAATTTACTTTAATTATTTTTGGGACCAATAGATATTTTGGTTTATTTGTAAAAAAAATGGAGACTTGGCAAACTTTTTTGTATGAAAATTTGATTAGTATGGCCTGTAAGAAAACTACGATCATTGGAAAATAAAAATTGAAAAATTTTAAGTTTAATACAACACAAATTAAAATATTTTAAAAGCTAAGAGTAAGTGCTTTATTTTGATATATAATATAAAAAAGTTGCCTAGTCTGTAAAGAAAAAAATTAAACAAAAATATTATGTAAAGATATATATATCAAAAGTTATTCGATAAAAACATAAAATACCCATGATTTTTAGATTTTGGAAAAATCGTCATTTTTTTAGCGTTTTTTGATTATATCTTCTCGAAAACAAGACAGAAAAAAAAACAATCTACAGCTCATTTTAATCATAAAAAATTTCTCTACGAAATGATATATTGATTTAATAGAAAATTCCCCACTTCATTTTTCCCCACTGTATTTTTCCCCACTATTTTTTTCCCCATATAGAAAATTCCCAACTTAGAAATATTATTGTTAATTATTTTTCCCCGTATAGAATCTTCCCCACTTTTAAAATGACCCATTCGAATATTAAAATTGATTAACCAAAAGAAAAATTTTAAATAATAAAATTAATATCATTTGATAAAATTAACAAAACTTTGATAAAATTACTCAATTGATTTACTAATTATCTTTATATCTTAAACCGCTTCCTAGAAAAAAATTGAAACAAAATCTAATATTTAATTTAATTTAATTTAATTTATTCATAAAAATTACGCCAGACTTGGCGATGTTATACCGTATTCCCTTGTTCGATAATGCAGCGCCACAACCTAGAACACATCATTGGCGCAGGCGCTATACCAAATCTCGCCCATGTTAAATTCAACTTAAATTGTGTTGCATGCGCCAAAACCGTATTTCGGGTTGTGGCGATGCACTATATCCAGGGTCTTGAGAATGGTGCTGCATTATTTGAATGATTTAAAAAGAAAATATAAAAATAATTCAAGACAATATTTTTTAATTTTAAATTCTTTTTTATTTTTAAACTTTAATGTCGCACCAAATACTTTATTAAAAAAAATTCTTTTTTTTTTTTAATATTATCCCTTTGCTAAACTTAAATAATGCAGCACCATTCTCAAGACCCTGGATATAGTGCATCGCCACAACCCGAAATACGGTTTTGGCACATGCAACACAAGTTAAGTTGAATTTAACATGGGCGAGATTTGGTATAGCGCCTGCGCCAATGATGTGTTCTAGGTTGTTCACTACAACAATATAAAATTAATATTTCGTTTTCCTATTAACTTGAATTGAAAATTTTTTGGCAATGTTAAAAGATGGGTATACGAGGTTGGGAGGAGTTTCTGTGTTTTATTGTCGAATTATTTAAAATTAATCTATTGCTTAGTAGTTGATTAATTAAAAAAAAGTGCGAATTTAATTTGATTAATTTTTTGAAAATTTATTATCAAAAAGCGCACAATATTAAGGGTAATATAAATTAAATTGATATTGTAGTTTTTGAGTAAACTTGAAGAAACGATCTTAGAAAAAACTCAATAATTTCTTTCCAACTCTAAAATAGTCAATTGCTTACTAAATTTATTCTAGATACTATTCATGAAAAATGCAAAAAAACTTGCCTACTCCAAATGGTACCCTTTAAAGTTTTCTTATAAAATAATTGGCCACATTCTATGAACCATTAATTTATAGCTTAATTATTCTCGCGTGACCTCAAATTTATTCGCATTTTAACTTAACTAACTTATTTTAATTTGTTTATTAAAAAAAGAAAGTTAACAAAAAAATTAAATAATCAAAGGTTTATATCGGAACAACTTTGGAAGTACATCTCTTAAAAAAGTCATTAGTATGGTAAGCTTAACTAAAGAATGAAATAGCAAACAAGAAAGTTGAAGAAATATTCTAACATTATAAAATATTAACAATATATCAATATTAAATTCTCAAGCACTCTAGAGAGCTTATTATTTAAACTGATAAATTAATAAAATTTAAGCAATTTAATAAAAAAAAATTGGAATTAAAATTTTCTAAACTTTTTTAATAAGATGGGAAAAAATCCAATCTCAAGCAGGATTTTTTTTGGAATATTTTACTAACAAAAATTTGAGATTAATTTCAACTTTGGTCACAAATTAAGAAGGGCTATCAACTATACATAAAAAATACTTCTCAGTTTTTTAATGATTGTTTTAGAGTAAATTATAGTATTTTTAATTTTTAAAAAATTTAAAATAAGGTTATTTATTCCAAATTTGAATAAATAACTTTTGTATTCTTTTTTTATGTAATTACTGTTTAAAAGTAATTTACGCAAACAATTTAACTTGGCATGATGTTAAAGACAATAGACGAAAAATATGGATCAAATGCTCAAATCTCATCGGTGTTTTCACCTCAACAAAGAAGGATTCGTTTTGTTGAATCATAGCATAGCGTTTCAAGGAAATAAGCCGTTATTGTTTTCGCGGAAATAAATGCTTTTCCTCCACAAATAAAAAACCTTAATAGATATATTCAATATAATAGGTTAGCGTTATTGTACATCTTTAAATATACAAATTCACAGTCTCTTTTGAAATTGGTTCTACAAAGAAAATTAATACTACACTGCGTTATTTCCCACCACTTTAAAAGCCTAGAATTTAAACTCGTGAATAATTATTATATATGTAATAGTAAATTTTGAGATTAAGTAAATTTATAGAATTACGTGTCAGTGCGTAAAATTGTAAAATAATATAAAAATATTGGATTCTCAAAATTTACTAAGTAAATTTGTAAATTTACTTATGCAAACGGAATTCTATAGAATTTTTAATTTCTTCTCGTAAATTACTAGATAATTAATGCGTACATTTTGAGAATAAATTTGCTTAAATTTTGCTTAAAAATTATAATAAATCAAAAAATCTAAAAAGCATAAAAATGAAAATTAATTTAAAAAAACTAAAAACCATTTTGGTCATTATTTTATTTTTACAATGGTGACCAACGTTGAAAATTATGTAAAAAAATTGAATGAAATTTTTTTTAAAGGTTTAAACTTAATTCTGTAAATGCAACATAGTGCACCATTCAAAGTTGCATCACATATCAAGGTGTGCTGAATTTGCAGAGTTCAGCAGAAATTAAATTTCAATATAATCGAGCGTGGTGCATTTTGCAGAGATTTTGCACATCATTAGCAGACTTTTACAGTTGATGCAACTTTGAATTTTGCACCATTCTGCATTCACAGAATTAATTTTTAACTTTTTGAAAAAAAGTTAATTAATTTTTTTACAATTTGTTCTGTTCTTTTGTACTGAACTTCACAAAACCGAAGCTTATAGGATTTTTAATAAGCTAAGTGCCTTTATAATAAGTGAAGAGGGCCAAAAACGCACACGTCCCGTACTCACTAGTTTAATTTTTACTTAGTCACGAATTTTACTTATATGTTCACTTTATATTTTTATTGTCCACCTAATTTTGGTAATGGTCACCTAAACATTTTTTTGTTCACTTAAAGACTTTGATCTAACTAATCGATGCTCATGTCGAAAATCAAATTTACTTTGCAATTCCCGTTGTCATGGCTCAAATCCGGCATGCAAAAATAAATAAAAGCTTTATTTTTTTTTAATTTTATTTTATTTTACTTTACTTTACAAATTTACTTAAACTTTACAGTTATTCTCGTAAATTACTAAAACATTTCCAGTAAATTACGAGAAAAAATAAAATATCAGTAAATTTTGAGATTTCTTTTTTTTATTCATTCTTTACAAATTTACGTAAAAGAACGGAATTCTATAGATTTCCGTGTTTTACATTTTTACGATAACATATATTTTTTAATAATATTTCACGAGTTTTAAACGTTCGTATATATATATATTTTTTTTTTAAAAATAACTTTCAAAAGCAGACAACATCTTAATGACATGTCAAAAAACCTCAATTGTAAAATCAAGTGTCTGTAAAATATATTTTAAAATTTCATAGCTGGGGAGGTACGGAGGGGGCGCAGCCCCCTCCGTGACTTGTGGTTAATAAAAAAATATAATTTTTTTTTTTTTTTTTTCGAATCAAGTTTTAACTCCTCCTATAAAGTGGGTAAAATTCTTTATCGAAAAAAATAAAAGCGGGAAATTTTCTTAGTGGGGAGTAAAAAAAGCGGGGAAAAAATAAGTGGGGAATTTTCTATAATTCAAAAGTGGGGATTTTTCAATTTTACCGATATATTTAACTCCCAACACATATATGGTGTCTTATAGACAACCTATGTCGCAGGTAGGGGTCAAATAATTTTAACTTCCATTTTTCTAAACTTTTTCTATCAAAAAAAAGTTTACAAAAGATTTTTTTATTTTTTATAAGCAAAAGTAATTTCTTATAAACTCTATTTAAAAATTTTGATTATTTTTTTAGGTTTAATCAAAAAATAAAATATATTTATATTTATATTAAATCAAAAAAATTCGTTATAATTTTTAAACCATCTTATCTAATATCTGCTAATTATCTGCATTTAAGCTGTCAAAGTCTGATAATGATGTGCTGAATCTGCAAATTACGCTAGAAAATATTCAAATTTTATTGCTTCTAAATTAATTGACAAATAAATTGTTTTTTAATAAAAAAAAGGGAAATATCCCTAAGAATTTTTGATTATATCTTCTCGAAAACAAGACAGAAAAAAAATGGAATACTTATACTAAAGCATTTCAAGATTTTTTTTTGATCTAATGAATTAGGTTCCATTTTAACTATAGATTTCAAAGCAAATGGAAATTTATAAATTCTGCTTAAAAATGGCTTTAAATTTGTGCCCTGATCACTTAATAAATGGATTCTTAAAAAAAAAAAAGTTATCACATGAACTTAAGTCATTATAGAATTAAAAAATCTTTCATAGAATAAAACATATCTTATTAAACTAAAAGACTCGACTCAATATTTTTTACTTGCTCAGCACACACTCGACTTCTTTTATCAAATTCAAGAATTTCATTATAAAATGAAAGACTAGCTGAAGATTAGGCAACACTAAATGGAGCATGAACAACTGAAGCTTCAGGAGCATCTACTTTAGAATATTTTCTTAACCTTTTGGTTTGAATTCGAATCCAATTAAACTCAGGCTTATTTACTGAATTATTGGTAATCAATTTTCTACATATTAACTCAATTGTCACCTGTATGATATCTCAATATGATATATAAATACATAAGTAACTTTAAAAATTTTTAATTTATACTTTCAAAGCAAATTTTTTATACTATATCAAATTTTTGTATTCTGTATTCACACATTTTATTCTTTAAAAAAAAAAAATTATATGCTAAAAAAGTTTTACATTATTCTATAAAAATCATTTATATTCTAAAAAAAAATTTATTCGTCAAAAGGCGTCACCCTAAAATATTATTTGTTTAATCAATTAATTAATTTAGTTGTTAATTTCGATTTTATTCAATAAAAGAAACAAAAAATTTAATGGAATTCAAAACTAAAAAAAATATAAAAAATATTTAAAATTTAAATAAATATTCGCTTAATTGGGTTATTTGATATTTAATTTTTACTCTTTTTTCAACAATTTTATTTTCAGCAATTGACTAGCTCTTTTTTAAATCAGAAACAATCTATTTAAACGGAATATAACAAAGTCTATTGTCAACACTAAAGCTATAGCTCCATTTTAAAATTTCTTGGCCAATCGAGCTTTTAAAGTCAAAAGTTATTTCGAATAATTTCGTATCTTGACTTGTTCTAATCAATTTGACTTCTTTGCTCCAATAATCAGATTTCAGATTCTAAAATAAAAACATAATATTTAAATCGAACCAATTTTTTAAAAAAAATTACATCAAAAATCCAAGTAAAATTTTTTGTTGCATAAAAATTTTTGATTTTATTTCGTATATTTGCATTTAAACTGATCTCTCCGTGCAAGCACTTAAATTCTGGTTTATTAAAGGCCAGCAACATCAAGGAACAATAGTTGTACGAGCTTGTTTTTTGATCTAATGAATTAGCTTCCATTTTAACTATAGATTTCAAAGCAAATGGAAATTTATAAATTCTGCTTAAAAATGGCTTTAAATTCGTGCCCTGATCACTTAATAAAACTTTAAAAACTTCATTTTTTGATTCGATTGAAAAAGAGACATTCATCAGCTCATTCAACTTCTTCAAACTTGAAGTATTATATTTTTTTGAGTCAAACAAAGATTCAAGATTAAATTTTTTGATTTTAATTTTTAAAGTAGAAATGGATTTTGATTCGATTTCAATTTGAGTATCGTTGAACATGCATTTTATCAATTTATCCGGGAGCAAATTTTCGATATTCAAAACCAATTCAAACTCGCTTTCATCTACATCATTAATGTCCACAACTTTGGCCAAGATGGCCTGAGTAAACTTTACAGTAGTTTGAATTTTGAACAAATTGCATAGATTATTTTCAACTCCAACTCTATTTGTATACTTTATCTCCAAATAAGTGTTCAGCTCCAATTCTTTGGGCTCAGTGTCAAAAGCAAAGTCATGCGATCCAATTTCAAGATAAACTTTTTCTTTTTTCTTTAAAGACACAGTCGATTGTAAATTTTCCAAAATTTGTTCATTTAAAATGCTCAACTTTAGAGTCAAAATTTCCATGTCTGGGGCCTGATATTCCAGCAAAAAGTCCATTAAAAAAATTTTGCTATTAAAAAAAGTTAAATTAGATTTTATAATTTAAATTCATAGTTTACCTATTTCCCAAATAGGAATCTATGACCAGTGTTTTAGATTCCGAAAGGCCATACGCTGGACTCGATAAATGTGTATTTTTTTCAAATAAATAAACACTTTTGATCAAAGGTAAATTTGGTACCATGTTAAGATCAAAAAAGTTGTGAATTGAACTCGGACATTTAGAAATTGAGTATTTATTTTTGTTATTTTCACTAATCTCATTAAAGTAAATCATATCCTCAGAATTGAATACCAAAATTTTATAGCCTAAAATGACATAAATTTTTGAATGAATTTTTTAAAACTTGGATGCTTACCAATCACTCGGAAAGTACCAATACTTGAGAAATTAAATGCCAAGTTCAGTTTTATATTTGTGCAATTAGGCTCTAAAATAATTTCATGCTCATTTGTATTCTCGTAGTTTACCAAACTAATAATATGTAATAATTTAGATTCATCCATTTCTTCAGCGATCAAGTCTAATTGTTTTATCTTAATTTCAATAGGAAGTGGATTTGTGAAAAATATTTCAATTTTATTCAAATGGTCGACAGAAAGAGTAAATTCTTAGAGAAATAATTTAAGAATTAGTTTTTAATTTTTTTTAAAAATAATAAATTACTTTTAGGCTTTCGGTTAGATGGCTGTACGCTTTGATATCTATGAATATATATTGATTGGGCTGATTGATACGAAATTTTTGCGGATTTGTTCAATTCTGAATTTAAAACAATTGGATTTATTGAGCTTAAAGAGAATGAACATAAAAAAAGACCAATTTTTAATTGAATATCTTAATTTAGCAAACGAAAATTTATAAAAACGCATTTATAAAAAAAATCAAAAATAATTAATTATCAATGTAAGTATGTATATCCACTTTTTTATAAAAATATTTTTAACTTTTTTGTACACAAGGTTTAAAATATTTGTAATAATCTACCTAAATATGCAATAGATTCGAATTCAATCAATAAATTTAAAAACAAACTCGACAAACTGAATTTAAACTAAAACAGCGGATCTTAACAACCCACTTGATGTGACACTTCCAACATCATAGCTTCATTATTACCATCTACAGGAAAAAAATATTAGAAAACAAAAAAAATTCAAATAATTAAAAAAAAAATTACAAATTGATATAAAAATTTGGGTCTTGCCTGTTATGTGACCAGTTGGTCATATATTATGTGACCAGTGACTTTATGTCGATTTGGTGACCAGGTATTTTTTCTGACTGGTCACATATTCACTGATCACCTAATATGTGACCAGGCAATATTATTATTAAAATAGTGATTTTTTTTTAAAAAAATTTTATTATTTAAGTGACCAGTTTTTTTATTTACGTGACCAATGTATATATTAATTTAAAATTAAAAAAACTCAATAAAAAAAATTATTTATGTACATTTTTGTACAGCAAATATTAAGCCTAAATCTACAAGTTTGTTAAAAAAATTTTTTTCATCATTCTCGTTTTCCATCTTTAAGTAAAATAGTTTTTGATTATTATTAATATAACTTCAATTTTACATCATCGTTTAAATGTCTATTTGAGTGACCAGGTTAAAACTATTTATAAACATTTTTACCAAATAAATAATATTGCCTGGTCACATATTAGGTGACCAGTGAATATGTGACTAGTAAGAAAAAATACCTGGTTACCAAATCGACCCAAAAATTCTTCTTTTATACATTTATTCAGAATATTCTTCTGTGCCATTTAAATTTTTTCTAAAATACTTGCAATGGACATAAAAAGATGTTTTTTAAATATAAAGAATTATAAATTATTTTAACTAATATTTATTAATTTATCGATTTAATTAAAAAATTCTTGTTTTTTTAAATACCCTCAGTAGAGCTGTTTTGGTGAGATTTTGGTAAACAATCCATTATTGGTTATAGAAAAAATTATTTAAATTTCTTTAAGTGGTTTGAGCTGATATCAAATTAAGAAAATCATTTTACTTTCAATTTTTAGATTCAACTTAGAATCAAAAATTAATAAAAAAGAATTTTAAAAATATCTGATTATATTTATGATTGTATTGGTACAAATTAATTTTGAATATTTTTCGAATTTAGGTATTCATCATTTATTAAATTAAAATTCAACTTACTTAATTATTGGAAATTTGAAAAATTTTGTATAGAAAGGCTCATTTTTAATCTGTTCGGTGTTTTTTTCCGATTTCAAAAGCATCATAAATGTTTCAAAATAGTTCTGAATGGAACTGTCTGATAAGTTCTCACTCATTTCATGAATCAAATATTTTATGAATCTTAATTTAAATTTACACTCAATGAAATAAAAAATAAAGTGAAAAATAAATTTTACTTAATACTTTCAGACACATTTGAGTCGTACTGATACAGTTTGATAATATTTAGCAAAATTTTAATTTTTATTTCCGGAAATCCAACTTGATCAACAGACAACTCTTTGTTGGTTTCGCATATTTTGTAAATATCAAACAAGCCTTTTAGTATTGATATGCACCTTCTCAACAAACATTTAAAATACGAACTCCTGATGATTGTTGAATCGTTTTCGATTAACCGAAATACTCTTCCCGAAGATATGTATTGGTAAAAAGCAGCCTGATGATGCATTCCAAAATGATCATAAACTAAACTTATATCCAAATAGCGCCGTATCTAGACACATTAAAAATTTTAAAAATTTTATTAGCTAAAAAATTTTTTGTCAACTTTTTCTTCTTCACTCAAATCCACATTAGAAATATAAATAACTTGTCTCAATATTTCTAGGGCTTCGTTCTTCATATTTTTTTCCATAAAATATTTTGTTATCATCATGCTGGCTTCTAAACCAAATATTTTAGTCTCTTTTTTGGCCAAATAATGGTTCAAAATTTCGATATAATTTTTTGAAAAATTTGACGAGTCCAAAATTTGCGATTGATCTTTGGTTTTTTTGAACAATTGTGTTATTTTTTTTAAAGATTTTTGTTTATTTTCACCATCTTTAAAAAAAATTTGAATTAAATTAAAATTTGAAAAAAATTTAAAATTTAATTTTTTTAACCAAAAGATGCCAAGGCAAAACATATTGGCTCAATTTGACGGATTAAGAAATTAATATAAAGAATATGATTCAGTAAAGCGTCAAACGTTAATAAATCTATTTAAAGAAATATTATTAGTAAAAAACATAAATATTCAATCTTTTTTGAAATTGGAACATAAAATAGAATATTTAATTTTAACATTAAACAATTCAATTATTTCTTGGTGCTGAATAAGTCAAAATTTAGCTAAAAATTTGAATTTTGGGTTCATTTTGAGTTAAATTATAAAATGAAAAGATGAATCTCCTTAATAAAACTAGTCATATGTTTTACAAAATTAGACTTATTATTCTTAATTAAGTGATTGTTTAAATTATTTTTTTAATTTACACAACAAATTTTTTCCCATTAGCACTTATTCTTAACATTTTAAAATTTATAAAAGTTCGAAGCGGCGTTAAATTCTGTACAAATTGAACAAAAGTTTTAAGCAAACAAAATGTAACATCCTTTGTTAATTTCTTTTTTAAATCATTCAAATCAAAAATCAAATTATTGCTTCATGAAAAAATTTATTCTAGGTTTAAATATATATTTTTATTTCAAAGGTACAGCATGGACTATGTTGAAAGTTTTTTTCGAGAAATCTTTAATTTTAATTCTCAAAAATTTATACTGAATTTCGTATCTTCATATTTCCATTTTGATAAAAAAAATTTAATTAAAAAATTCAGAATTTATTGATAGTAATATATGTATTTTCTCGTACAATGGTAACAATTAGTTTTTATATTTTGTTCATGATTTTTATACCAAATTTCCTAGTTACGTGCTTTTTCAGAAATTTTAGGGTATTTGCAGAAGCTGATTTTAAATTGCTCAATAAATAATTTATCAGATACAATTTTCAGAATAAATTTTAGACTTCTAGGAAAATTTTTTTTAGTGTATTTTTAATCTAAGATTATGAAAAAAAAATACAATTAACATTTAAAAAATTTTTCTAAAAACTAAAATTATTTATAAACAAGTCAAATTATGTCAAAGATCGACTTGAATTTAAGTTACTTAGGTGACACAGTGGGCAGGAATTTATCTTTACAACAAAATTAAAAGAATGCGATGATTTGGAGATGAATTTAGAATTAAAACATTCACGTGATCATCAATATGAGAACAATAAAAAACCAAATAAATATAAAAATATTTTAATTTTTCAATTTTTTTTTTCAAATTTACAATATAACTGAAAAATTATGACTATTTTTGATAAACATAACTCTTTAAAGTGGGTCTTAGCCCCTTTTAATTTTCGGATAGGGAGGCACCCCTCAGCCCTTCTCTGGCTTTGATGCTGCTTTAAATTAAGACTTTATAATTTAATGATTTTTGGTAAAGATTAACTTCTTTTCAATTCTCTAAAAGCTTTATCATTTTCTTTCACACTAAAATCATTTTCAAAAAGATATAAAAATATTACTTTTATTGGATCCATTGGCAGTTGGCTCGACACTTGAATTTGTTTTATTTTTTTCGTATAAATAAGATGAAGAGTAAAGACTTTCATAAGCTGACGAATACCACAAAGTGTCACCAATTTTTTCGCAAGCCTGCGAAAAGTAATTCACAGCTTGCTCCAAATGGTTCATCATAAAGTAGTAATCACCCTTGATTTTTTTCAAGCGTCCCAGAACATCGCTTTCGTTGAGCACACTGATCGAAAGGCCTCTGGGCGCTTCTTTTTCATCATTTTTCTTTTCAATCGGAGTTTTCACAAAATTCCAAAAGTAATTCAGCCGCTTTTCAGCATTTTGGCTCAAGTCAGTGATTATTTTGGCAAAATTGACCAGGATACCATCTGCACATTCTGAAATAGCATTCGTAATAGCAATTTTGTCTGTTTCTATCAAAGCATTATAAGTGTCATCAATGTCACGGGCAAAAATAAAATCCAAATACACAATGTCCTTTTCCATGGATTGGAGTAGTTTTTTTAGCTCGGCCTCGCTGACTTGGACTTGTTTTGGCTCGGGTGACTTTTGATTTTGGTCCAACAGATTATCAGATATCAGGCCGAGGCTTACGTTTTGGTGAACAAAGCTGACATTGTCGCTCAAGCTACTAGGGATGTTTTCAAAAGAAGTTTGCGCCAATAGACTCGAATCAATTGTAGAAATTGAATCCAGCTCAATGTTCGGGTGGCTCGGGACATTGGGCTCTACTTTTGAACCATGTTTTCGAATGGTCTTCTGAAATTCTTCACTCATCTCGTGTTTTTTGTGCACATCAATAAACAATTTACTACAGATAAGAGTTTTTTTTAATTTTTCTTTTTCCTGTTGAAAGTTTTTAATTGATATATAGATGTCATCGTCTGTTTTGCAGGAAGCAAAGGCCACCAGAGCAAAGGGAGACTTCCAAGTGAAAACATTGCACCATTCGAGAATTTCAGGTGAGTAGGTTCTTTTTTTGAAGCGAAGATTGATGTAGTGTTTTTTGGCCGAGTTTGATTTGGTGTTTTCCATATTGGTTTTTAAAGTGGTGAAGTTTTTGTTCAGATAATCGTAGAATTGGCAAAAAGAGCACTTAGTGGACATTCTGTTTTGGTTAAAATCGAAAGAGTCGTTGGAATGAGTGGACAAGTGATGACACTCGGACTCATCAAAGCAGTCACATGATAAAAATTGATCGGGGCAAGGGTCGCCTTCGAATACATTTTTGACCAGAAATAGGATTTTATTCGGGTCATTTATCTTGTAATCAAAGTCGATGTTCATCTTTAGCTTGAAATTTTCATACTAATAGCAAGGAATTCGACTTTTAACAAAATTTAACAATCTATCACACACTAACTTTATTTTAATTTTAAATTAAAAATGAATTTTTGTTTGTAATTTTAATCAAAAAAATTGTTCACATGATTTAAAGTGAAGACGCTCAAATTAAATTTTAAAAACTAAACCTATTTAGGTCCTTTGTTTTTGGCTTGTTTTAGTTTTGTTTAAATTATCTATGGGCAAAAATTATGCTTAAAATTTTAAACAAGAATAAGCAAGTATAAATAAACTTTTAATTAAAAAATGATAAAATTAAATTTAATTATGTAGCTAGCGCATTGATATATTTACTTTCAGAACAAAAAAATTTAATATTTTTTATTAAACATCTTTTGGAGTTTTAGTTTTTATTTGAATAAAAATTGAATTAAACATCTTTTGGAGTTTTAGTTTTTATTCGAATAAAAATTGAATTAAAATTCAGATCAAATATGAAAATTAAACATAATTATTCAATTTTTATCTTGTTGATGGATATTTTAAAAATCTTTTAGCTTTAAAAGATGATTTAAATCAAAAAATTAGTATGGAATGAAGGATAAGGGAAAACTGAAAAATTTTCAAAAAACAGACCATCAAAATTTTTTTTTTGAAAATTGATTATTGAATTAAAAAGCTGTTTTTTAACCTTCGATAGAAATATTTAAATTTTCTTTATTTTTTTATAAAATTGCTATCTTAAATGTACAATATTCTTTTTTTAAAGTATATTATAAAAATCAATTAATATGGAATGAAAAGGACACTAGTCTGCTTTAAAAACTTGAAACTATCATTAACAGTGTCTTCCACGCTGTGTAACCAATTTAATTTTGCTCAATGGTATCCGGCACACGTCTCAATTAGGTAACCACGGAACTAAGTGACCAATTTAAAATTAAATATTTCTAAGTGACCAATTTTATTAATTAAGTAGTCGTGATTTATATTTTTGTAACAAATAAATTTTAAATAAAAATAACATAATTTGCTTTAATTATTATTTATTTACAAAATTATCTGTTTT